>SMLS01073312.1:0-13126 GCA_004785975.1 Popillia japonica | reverse complement strand
GTCATATGAACGTCGACTCGAAGACTTGCATGACGTCAGTAAAACGTGGATAAATGACGTGAAATAGACTGTGACATTAGGCCGTGATTTTTACGGTATACTAACTTTTAATACGACGTAAAGGTAACCATGGCATGACTAAATAATCACGTAAGTAGAACGTCATCTTGCTGGCCGGGCTATATTCTAGCATTGGCATAAAATGTGCTAAAAGGTCTTGTCTTCTATTTGATGGAATCTGTACCTAGCATTTTCCTTTGATAAGCTTAGGCTGGTTTTAGTTCTTGGTCTAAGCCCGAGTATTCCGGTTCCTGCAGCCTGTTCCGTCTTCAATCTGTTTATCAGTGCAACCTGGTTTTGACGAGAAAACCATCTCTCCACTGATCCAATTTCTGGTATTGTAGTTTGCCATGGAGACCATATTTGGTCTCCCTCCATTACATCTGGTGTTGTGATCATCTACTTAAGGTTTTACTGATAAAGCCGAGGACCACGCTATCATCTTCAATTACATTGACAGCATGGCACCGGCGGATGAAATGGTCTTTCTTTCTTCGTATGGGTCGATAAGATTCCGCCCAATTTTAGCTTTATTAAGACTTACAAAGTAGACATTCCCAGTCATCAATAACACAACAATAACTTACATTGTCAAAGCTAACCGAGAACTCTTGTAGATGCCTTTGAAGCGCCAAATACCAATTGGCGTTTTCGAGCGAATAAATTAGAGAGTTCTTGCTCCATCTTCCACACTAAAGTAATACCCATCTTTCCTCTGTGCAGAAACTGCGGGTGGTAGAAAAAGTCTGAGCTACTTTGGTGGAACTAAGCGATTAGACGAACCCAACTAGATACATTAACACCTGCCGTTATTTTTTTTTCTCTGGGTTCGACTAGATGGACAGGCTCAAAACGCAGGCCTTTTGGTCAAGCAGCCATCCAGGGTTTACCCACTCGTTAAGGAAAAACAAAAAGATATAGGCCATCTAAATTTTCTTTTCTTTGGTAATGCAGCTGAACTATCCGGCTATACCACGTATACAAAAAATAGCATTAGTTTTTATTATTACGGAATTAAGTGCGTATAGTCTAGTTGAATAAAATCCACACTGAAATATTTTTTGCACGCATCTCCATTCAGAGAGAGTTTATGAAGATAAAGTGTCCAAGTTGAGACAAATAAAAGCAAATAAGTAAGAGAGAGGGTCTCTCTATTCTCTAAGTTATTTAAATTTACTGTTATACGCTGGAACGTCTTTTGTTAGGCTCGATTCGTGCCGCGAGGGAGGGCTAAGTACCTCCTTTGTTTCGGCATTATCCTGAGGCTGGCAACATTATCAGCCACTCACAGGGACCTGAACTGAAGCCCGTACAGAAATAGATATTAGTAAATTAATTTAATGCTTTTCGCCCCGGCCGTTATGAGGGAAAATTTGAATTACAATAATGGCGTGGAAGTCCGAGGAGAAAGAGGGAATGATTCTAAGTGTGGCGGCGCCTAGTTTCAATCCGGGCGATATTTCTAACTTCCGCCTTTTAAAAACGACTGGGGGGAGGGATTAAATGGCTTCGACTTCAATAGTGTACTTTGTTTAAATGTTTGTTTGCAATGCTACGGAACATAAAGTGCATTAAAGTAAAACGAAATGTCACGTACAGAAGATATATCGATTGACTCTTACTGTTTGGGAAACGAATATAACTGCCCCATTGTTCGGATAACGCGTGAGTTACAAGTATTGCGCGAGTATCCAGATTGCGTCTCTGCAGTTGAAGATAACGTCGCAAATTATAACATTTGCAGAGAGAGTTTCGGTCGGAAGTATATGGGGAACTAATAAACATTTCTATTTGAATCTTTGAAGGTGTATACGAGGGCCACCTGAAATGTTTCCGGAATCGATTTTTCGATGTGGTCTTCTCTTTTCCAAACGGTACGCCAGTCTCTTCAAGCCGCCAGAGAAGAAGGATGTTTCGAGCTCTGCAAAATAGCGAACTATAGCGGTAATGAGCTTTTCATTTGAAGCAAATACCCTTCCTGCAACAATTTTATTATTTTGATTAAGTCCATCGAGTCCATAAATCGCTGTAGTATTTCCCCGTCATCGTCCTTCCTTTTTGTAGATAATCGATGAGGATCACAACTCGGGAATCCCAGAAAATGGTTGCCATGATCCTTCCGGCCCCTGAAAAGATGTTTGCTTTCTTGGGAGCCGATTCATTCGGCAAAATCTACTGCTTCGACCGTTTCTTGTTCTCCGGTATGTGGTGGTGGATCCATCTCATTCACTATTAGGAAGAGCATGAAACTTAGATTGTGTTGAATCCTGGCGAGACACTCCTCCAAAACGGTCACTCGATTTCGTTTTTGCTGTGGTTTGAGCAAACGTGGTAACCATCGCACCGAAACCTTTTTCATGCGTAAAATTTTAGGTAGGATATGGCTAACGCATTCTTCTCAGATGCCTGTTGTCTCTTTCATCTTCAATAGGCGATCGGCTATGAATCTTGTCGACCATTTGATCGTTGTTAGTTGTTGTAGTGATTCATCACTTAGACATGTGCGCCCACGTTTGAACTCGCTCACCCAAAAGCCGATGGTCGAAAACTATGGAGTAGATCCGCCATGAACTTCTAGCAAAATATTTCAAATTTCCTTGACCGTTTTCCCAGTCATCCTAGAAGTGTTGTATCACTGCACGAAATTTTTGCGAAACCAGCTGAGTTGCTACCACCCAGTAAACCAACAGATGTATGTTATATCTCAATGAGGGATCAAACAGATTACATTGTAATATTACCCAGTTATATAACATAAATATGGATGTATACAATTTACATTCTCTAGTTGCTACATAACGAAGTTAATACAGATGTTCTGTAAATTTGCTCTCATAGTGTAACATGTTTAATTCATATTATATCAGTAACGAAGTATTTGTGCCAGGTAATATCAGTGTACTATTTTATATATAGGTATCAAGTATTTCTATATTTATACGTCATATTTTAAAAAAGACTCATTTTGTTATTAAGAAATTTATTGTTATATTGTGGTAATAGTTGCTGTCAACTGTCATTCCGTTTGACTCCGTTTCCACCTGTTTGTGTTTTGATTCCCGCCGACGTACTGTTAAAGCAGTAGAAGTGTTTGTGTTTAATAGAAAAGAAAAGGTAAGCGATGTTTCACTTATTAGAGTAAATTTAATTGAATTGATTCAAAACGTATGCGTTGCATATTAATTTTATATCATTTTACTTACGTCACCACTGCTGAAGTATTCTAACCTAAAAATTGTACTCCTCTAAATTACGTTTGTCCTTATACTTACCGCATTCAAGATTGAGGATAATTGAAAACGAAAATGTATCTTCAGTCCCACATGAACAATGCTAAGAGCTTATGGAAACAATTCCCGTTAAAAACTATCGAGGACATACAAACCTTTGACAATGAGTTGCGGAATAATAAAACAATTACGGAAATATTTGTAAGTATCAGTATAATCTAATATAGAAACCATTTTTGACGTTTTTTTTTAGATGCATTTCATAAATACTATTGGGAGCCGTCACTCTAAAAGATTGTGTAAACAGGATATTTACTAACTAAAAGCAATAACATCAAAGAAAAAAAATTGAAACTTAGGTAAGTGAATGACTACAGCTTAGTAAGCTAAGACCATGCTAAGACTGACTCGCGAGCATCTCGCGAGAATAATGGTTTCCATGACAATTGAATAACAACATTAAAAAATTGATTTTATTTCAAATTTTATATCTGTAACGTTGAACTTCATTGTTATTTAATATATTTAATTTTTTCCAGTTTCTTTCTTTTACTATTATTGCAATGTGTGTAGCTCTGGCAAAAGCACTTATATTTTTTATAATGAATGGTCTGTAAACTAATGCGTAGTTCTGAATAAATAATTTCATCTGCGTTTCACAATTTTTTTAACCTCTCCAATTTTATATTTGAATTGTAAAATTGCAAATGCTTTCGTAAACGTTGGTTTATATTCGGGGATGAAGCCGTTGAGAAATTTTATGAAACTTTTTTCCTTATTTGTGAAAAGTCTGTTCCTCTTTATAGAACATCCACGAGATCTTACCCGCCATGGTTTACTGCAGCCGTAATATCTGCGCTGAAAACTAAGGAATATTACAGGCGCAAGTGGAAAAGCACGAAGAGTCTGTTTTATGCTAATGAATTTAAACGTCTTCGAATTATCTGCAAAGATCAAATATCCGTGGCCTACAACTGTTATTTGGAAAAAGTCGGTCAATCAATCAAAAATAATCCTAGAGAACTCTTTAAATTCATCAACCATAAAAAGGGTAAAACAAGAATTCCCGGTACTTTGATCCATAACAATATTACCCTTGAGTCTCCGAAAGACATTGTTAATGCGTTTGCTGATATTTTCTCGCAAACTCAAATTAATAGTTCAATAACCAATCTACCTGATGTTGTTTCAAACAAATTACCCTTTGACCTGTTGGCAGTATCTGACGAAGAACTTATAAGAATTATGGCTACTTTTCCCAGTAATTACACCGCTGGCGATGACTGTGTCCCTAATCTAATAATACGTGATGCACGATATGTTCTTGCTAAACCCTTAAGAATTATTATAAACCTAGCTATCAAGTCAGCTACCTTTCCTGACCGATGGAAGCGGGCAAGAATTAGTCCTGTTTTCAAAAAAGGAAATGAGTCAATATTGAAGAACTATAGGCCAATATCAATCTTAAACAATTTCTCCAAAGTGTTTCAACAGGTAATTTATTCTTCCTTAATAACAAATATTTCCAAGTACATATCCCCTCATCAGCATGGCTTTCTTCCTGGTCGATCGACAGTAACTAACCTAGTATCAATTACGCAATATATTTCTCAGCATTTAGATAGGCATGGTCAAGTGGATGTCATTTACACTGACCTATCTGCTGCCTTTGATTCAATTGATCATGGACTGCTTTTACTCAAGCTTAGTGCACTAGGAATGTGCCCAAATTTTATTAAATTAATCGCTTCCTATCTCCGCAATCGGCTTAACTATGTACAATACAATGGATTTTGTTCCACTGAATTTGTCTCCACTTCAGGCGTCCCTCAAGGGTCTAATCTTGGCCCTTTGCTATTTCTAATTTATGTAGAACTCTAGATCACTATCACCCACAGGACACCAAACACTTGACACAAGTGTTTGGTGTCCTGTGGGTGATAGTGATCTAGAGTTCTACTTCGGCACCAAGAGATCCAGTGAATATTTGTGCTAATTTATGTAAATGATTTGCTTGATATGTTTGAATGCCCCGTCTTGGCTTATGCTGATGATATAAAGATCTACAATGCCGTTTCTTCCGACCAGGATATTACCAACCTGCAATACAATCTAGACACTTTTGTTGAATGGTGCTCTGCAAACAAATTAAAGATCAACATTTCTAAATGCTGCTCGGTTACTTATACACGCAAACGTAAAGTAGTGCACTCCGTCTATTCAATAAACAGTCAACCTATTACTAAATCTCAAAATTTCTATGATCTAGGAGTACTTTTTGATGCCGAACTCAGATTTAGTGCTCATATTGACGCTCTTTGTTCTTCCACGTCACGCAAACTTGGATTTATAATGCGAACATCTAAATACTTTATGGATCCTGAACTTCTCAAGTCGCTGTTTTTTGCATTTGTTGTAAGTAGTTTAGAGTACGCTTCTCCTGTCTGGTCACCTTACTATTTATGTTACCAGCTTCACATAGAACGACTGCAACGCAAATTTTTGAAATACCTTTCATTTAAGCTGGATGGATTCTTTCCACCTAGGGGTATAGATTATGGGCAGTTGCTTGGAAGACACAATTTTCAATCTTTATCATCACGACGTGATGCGCATGGCGCTCGTTTTGTTTGGAAATTGGTGCATGGGATGGTTGACAGCTCATTTTTATTGTCACAGCTTAATTTTCATGTTCCGCGCCAGTCATGTAGATATAACTCTTCTCTATCTATTCCTTGTTCTAGGACAAATATTTCGGTTAACTCACCTCTATACCGCATGGCCAGACTGTCTAATTTAACCCATGACGATATTTTTCTTTAAGATTTTTTTTTCCTCTTAATGTTATTATTTCACGGATATGTACATATATAGTACACATTTTGTATTTGATGTTAATTTTATTTTTCATTGCTTTGTTGTTCTACATATATATCTTTGTAGTAGTTTTAGTTTAGTTTGGCTTTTGAATTATTACTTACCTATTCATAAGTATTCTTTTTGTGTTATGTGTGTATAATGTATTAAAATGTTTATTATGTTACCCTGTAAATGGTTTCTGTTGGGTAATAAAATACTATTATTATTATTATTATTATTATTATGACAGCCTACACAAAAAGTATGATGTTATGTATTTTCCCATCACTAGTTTGTATTAAACTAAAGTTCTACTTGTTTTTAAATTACACTGATTATACAGAGGTATGAAAGAATAGGAAATTCATGCAATGTAACAAGACAAACTACTGGAAAATAGCAAACTGTAGTGTAAATAGGTAAGTAATACATAAAAAATATAATACCCACCTAAAATTAAAGCAAGGAGATATGTATATTTAATATAATAAAATGATCATTACTATATCGTCGGTACACAAGAAAAAGACACATCTCAAAAATCCGGCTTTTTAGATTAATAGCATAAAATGTTGCTGTTTAACCTTTATGAACATTTTATGCTATTAAACTAAAAAGTGGGGTTTTTGAGATGTGTCACTTTTCTTGTGGACCGACGATATACAACTACATGATACATTTACATGAATGCAACATAACTTTTAATATATCATTTCTATAAATGTTATATTTCAGATATATTGTAAACAATGTATATGTTACATCTATGTTATAAAGTCCAAACCATGTAATATCTCTGAAATTGTAAGTTACATGTAGGTTACAAATCATATAGCATGCAGAGTTTAAAGATCGGCGGTTATATAACATTAATATATAATATACATAACTGTGTTTGCTGGGCATTGACATTAGATGATACTTTGCAATTGTCATACAAACTGTTGCCTTTCTCGACCGATTCCAAAATCATTTCATGTAGCCCTCGTATATTAAATAGAATCGATACGTGTAGATATGATGGTTCCACTAACGTTAATCGGGCATGCCCTTCAAATTAAACCGATGCAACTTCCTCTCTCCACGAAAAAGTTTTCTCCTTTCCTCCTTCTTCCGCTTTTTCGTTACTGTCGCCGTTTTGTTTACATTTCCTAAATTAAACGACTTTGACCTGTTCGCAAGTCGTTTTGTCTTGCAGTAGAGAAAGAAAACTTTAAGGCTGAGAAGCGAAAAAAAAATAACAAAGACAGTTTTATTACCCTATTTCCCACGTTGACAATTAACAAAAAGAGAAGAGATTCATTAACTTTTACGTTGTTCGGAAGTTTTTCCCTCACTCTGTCGCCGGCTGTTCCGCACCCTGATGAAGGGTTTATATTATTTTAATTGGATACCGCTGAATTAAGGGCGAATATAAATTCCCAACTAGGATCTATACATATATTATTGTAGATAAAACCGAAATCTGAATGGTGAAATATTGTAATGTAATGTCATAAAAATTGTCCGAAAAAGCTGCACTTGAAATCATGGGAGAACGACTCAACTTGATTTTACGTTAAAGAAGGAACTGTTTTAATTTGCCACAGCATCCGACTGATTCTCTCTCTTTTATAGGACGAAAGTTCATCGATAAATTCACTATAAAGTTAATGCGTCTGCAGTCTAGACAGGGAAAACGCGGGTCAAGCACGGTCGCAGTCGCAGAATGAAGATATAAAATTCTTTTCTAATCTCGAAATCAACCGGGTAGTAAAATCGAAAACCGAGCCAGTGGAAGTGTACGTATACGTCGTTTTCGCGAAATTGAGATTTAGAGTGACTTCCCGTATTTAATCAAGTCGAAATATTTTACCGTTTTGTTGACACAGAAATGTGGTTAATCGTTTTAGTGGGTTTAGTTAACTTTTGAAAAAATGTTTATTACAATTGTCGAAAATAATGTAATTTCTGGTTGATATTAAGCTTTTGCTATCCAAACACCTATTTTTGTGAATATAGCGAGCTTTCAATATATTTATGTGGGTAATGAATTTATGTTTGACAGCTGTCACAATTTGAAGTTCATTCCGGCAGACAAAAGTATCGAAACTGTTTTGTTTGAGCTTACACAATCCATTTTAGAAATGCTAGTAAACAAACGAATTGCTCGCGATATTTTTTTAGAACTTAAACCTAAAGCTTTCTACAACATAGATTATCAGCATTTAGTGCATAATTTGGGGCACGACTATATCTTGGTGCTTCTCTTATTTACCCGACAAACAGCAGAGAATCAACTTACATTCGAACGTTACAACCACTATAAATTCCTCGAGGCAGCATTCTCAGACTTTTTACTTTCTCGCCCTGGATAGTGACTGTTTATAATCATGAACTAAACGAACTTGTACTAACTGGCAACCAGATAATCATTGCGATCGCTTGACCTCAGCAAACTATGGCAGGTATCAAATTGAATTTTCGATATTCACGTAAATCATCTTTGACAGCTCACCAATCCACAACAATCCCGTCCACCTAGAATCTTTCTGTCTTTGATTCGTATCTGTCTTTCCTTCTTAAGCACACCTTCCAAATTTCAAGCGGGTAGGACTACTACAAACGACGCAACGAGATTTAGCGTCCTAGGGTCAAAACAAGCCTTTTATTACAAATCTGATATACTTTTCGTAGTCAGTGTGGTCAATTAGGTATACCGTGTGTCCCAATTTCGATGCTCACCATTGGTATCTCGGTTATTAGAATACATAGAGCAATGGTTAGCATCGAAATTGGGACACACGGTATACCCTAAATTTGAACGAAATCGAACGTTTTTCGAAAATTGTCAAAAATCTGCATCTTTTCCTTGCGATTTTGAAGATAATCTCGACGTCTCCGAAGTCTGTAGTTGTGGGTTGTGGTTTAGGTGTGAAGTCTGAAATTTGAGCTTGAGGACCTTTTTTGGGCAAAAACTATAAAAAGTATCACTTAGGAACTCGAAATCTTGCACCTTTCTGGACAAATGTTGAGATTTGGAGTCCGGTATATGTAATTGTGAATCAGCTAGATAGACAGTATTCCATTCATGTCTACTTAGACTTTTTACAGGAAGCTTGAAAGAAGTTCTAATGGCCACCGGTATTAATGAATATCTTTTGCTATACGATAACTAATAAATACTAAACAACTGCTCTGTTTATTTCCGTTTTTCTGCTTCATCTCTTTAGACATGGGGTAGTATCTTAAATTAGGAAACTGTTGATAGTATTAGTCGGCAACAGTTCGGTAGTTGGCGCTGTCGTCGTAGTACTATTTGAAATCTTTATGTTAATAAATTTTGATGTTGGCACTACGTATTTGTATGTCTTTCTCGTGATGTCTCTGATGTTTTCTCAGTTTGTATCGGGTTTTATTATTATGTTTTTGTAAGCAGCTATAAATATTCGTTGTTTTTTGAGTTTGTATATACAGCTTTAAGGATTATTATATGTTTATTATTAGTTGTACAGCTTTTTCTTAGGTAAATTGGTAATTTCCCACATGACATGAAAGTTGCCGGAATCTAATGCCATTTTTGTTTATTAGGTTTCTCTGAAGATCTTTGTGTTTGTGGAGGATTATGAGATTGTAAATTTGTATATATTAGTTATAAGAACAGTTTAAAGTGTAAAATAGTTCCGCCAGGTAAGTCTATCATTTTGCTGATTTATTTAAATGCCATTTCATGACATATCTTTAGTCAAGATGAGCAGACTAAATCCTTGTGTTGTATTTGCCTGCGACAATAGAAGTGACCCCGTCATTCATTCCCAGATCCGGAAAAGGAGTTGGCAAAATTTAATCAATGGCTTGCAGCCTGTCGAAATCCACGGTTAAATGTTCTGCCTTGGGAAACTGCGTCGGTCACATAGAATATGCCAGACATTTTGCCCCAGACGTTGTTAGTCGCAGTAATCGTTTATTTAAAACAGCATTTCCAAAGCTGTTTAGGCCCGGTAAGTTCTTCTGTCTAAGGAAGGTAAATTTTGTGTATATCATACCTAATTGCTATTTTAATTTATTTTTAAGGAAATCTGGCTGATACTTCGTTCGACTTAATTTTGCATGTAACTGGCAGAACTTAAAACATTGTTAAAGAAACATGTATATCTTAATATTAGTATAAGTTATATTTTAAATGTATTTGACTTGTGTAAACATTAGAGTATTATTAATAGTACTAGCTTACAAGATATTAATCACAGTAGGTGTTATCAGTTAAATAAAAAAATATCAATAAAACTTAGGTGATTAGAGAAGATAAAATTTTAAATGGAAATACGAAATGTTATTTCGTCAATTATTACAATACATAAATAATTGTGTAAGTATATTTAAAATGTATCGTTATATTTTTTTACCTTCCTACAATAACTTCTGTTTCATATTACATGATCTACCTAAGAATAAAGACTGAAAAATTTCAATAATAATAATAATTTTCAGATCTTTTGATTAAACTACTAAGAAGATCACTATATTTTGTAAGGGATAAGGCAGATTTGTAAATAATTTTTATATCTCGGTCGTTAGTAATAAGTCATTACTAACGACCGAGATGTAAAAATAATTTACGAATAATTCAAATACATAAGATTTAGGAAACAACATGCGTTTGAAATTCCCGGTTCGAAAAAACCTTGGCGACAGTTTTACAGATGGCTCTATACACTCTAATTTTATTATTACGTAGTTTCCCATCCATGTATTATTCGAAATTGTTTAAAGCGGTAGTTCGGATCTGTACCGCATCAGAAACGGGAGACGAACTGCGTAATCTAAACGACATACTTATACACGTCCGCCGACAAGTGTACGAGTTAATTCCGGCTGGCTTATCTTTTTCATTAAAAATAATAACGTACCTCAAGCTTTACACGCGAACAAGACTTGAAAGGGAGGAAATGTATAGAAATGAAAATTTTAGGGATAAGAAAGTCTAATATTATTGCATTACCCGCTGCTTTGAAACTTGAATTGCGACGATAAAGCTACCAATCATCAAAGGAAGTAGTAGTTAATTGCAGTTGGAAAACGTACGTAAAGATACCTACGCGGAGATACCTTTTGTATTTAGAAAATTACCTTCCTCTTAGATTAGATCTCTCTAGTGTGTGTTTTTTTTTTGATAATTTAACGTACTTTTCGCAGTTATTCCCCGTTTATATATTTTGTCATTTCGGGATTTCCGTCATACTCTTCAATATCCTTTGTTCAAGCTTTGTAACGTTTATCATGTTTTCTAAAATTTTGACATCAACGCAGGAGAAAATGCATAGAAATTGACAATTTGTGACAATCTAATCAAATTCTGAACTGACATTGACAACTAAAACTTCTTTCTCGAGACTCTACAAACAAGTATAAAGGGGAGTTCAGAGCTCTCCGTTTGTCCGTTTGCGTTTGTACGTTGACCAATCACAGCACGTTATTTTTATGTGCTTCACAGTCTATCCGATAACGGATAAAGTTGACCGACGTTGAACTTTGTACGCGTCCGTTCATCCGTTTACGAAAAAAGTGAGGTTAGACCTGTCACAACAAAACGGTTAGCATAGGAAATTGATCTGTCAATAAACGTACGTTACAGACGCAACGCTATGAACCGCAAAAAAATTTTCATCCGTCAACGTATAAACGCAGACGGACAAACGGAGAGCTATGAACTAGCCCTAACAGTTGGAAAGAATTAAAATTGGCGGCAATTCTGAATTCCGCCTGATTGAACACTAATAACTGTCACCGTAACTTATCACTTCCCTCTTCCACTTCTGCAACGTTTATATTTCGCAAGAAGTTTGTTCTTTTACTGTTCGTATCGTCCCCTCGTACTTAATTCGATTCGTTTTTTGCGCGTGTACAATACAACCAACTTCGACTGAGAAAATAAACGTAGAAAAGTAGAAATAACTTATCCGAACAGAGAACAGCAAATTCAATTTCCAATACAACTTAATTGCTTGTTTGTTTCAAGGTTGACCTCTGAAACGCAAACCCTAAAAGTTGTCTGGAAGTTTTGACTGTTACATTTGAACTAAGTACATCAATCTTTCCCTTTTGAGTTCTCCGCTCTTTCAACCTTAATTTAAAACAAAAACTTGAACGCTGAAATAGAAAAAGCTGTTCTCAGATTTTTCTCGAGTGAACTCTTGTGGCGGTGACTTTTTTTAACGGAAAAGTAATAATTATGGGATTTGATTTAATATTGGTAAGTATGTATACAAATATTTTGCAAAGAACTAACAAGACGACAGCGGTGAAACGATAATCATCCTGCAAAGAAAGCTCGAATTGAAAAGGTAAAACTTAAATGTATACCAAATATACGATTGCGGGGAATACCCAAAAGCCGCAGGCTTTATTGAAACAAACCAATTTCTCCGGCGAAGATAATTTTCCTGTCGAGTTTCGTTCTTTGGAAACGTTAAATCGCATTTAAAAATTCATCTTGATGTAGAATTGGAGACAAAGGTACTACTCTAAAGGGAGCTCAACGAAACCAATTCCTGTGTATATATGTCCGACAAAGGGCTTGACTTCGTCAAAGAGACCAATTACGCAAACAATTACTCGGTAAGATGTATCATTTATTTTGAAATAAACGGGCTATTATACATATTATTTGTTGAAGCTGTAATATACATACATATATGTACTTGCAGTATATTATGCATGATAATTAGGAGATGCATTCTAGGAAGATATTCGGTGCCATCTATTATTTCGCGGTAACAGTTGCATACTATACGTAAGTCTCTTGGCAAAACATATAACTACTATTACCGCTTTGTGGCGTCGTAATTGTTTCACATTAGACATCATGCAGTATTTGATCTCAGAAACTTCGTTATATTTGATATTTAAATGTCGTATGTAGTTTTCAGGGAAATTAAAGGTCAAAATTGCCTGTATTTGACATTTAAATGTCATACTTCACTTTTACTTGACGTTTA
>SMLS01073311.1:0-49718 GCA_004785975.1 Popillia japonica | reverse complement strand
GTACCTCAAAAGAATGGGGAAAATAGCGATTACAGCTGCCCATACTGCCAAAGGATTAACACTCCTGGACATGCAATACTGGCGTGTGACAGATGGACGAGTGGAAGAATCACGTTAAACACACAACTGGGAGAGCGAATATGCCAAGAGAAAATCATAGTCTTAATGACTGAATGTGAGCAGAACTGGATGAAAATACATGCGTTTATCAGAGAAATCCTTCGAGAAAAGGAGAGAGGCGAGCGTGTGGCTAAGAACAGCAGATAGTAGAAAGTGAGACAACTTGGTGCTGCCTTTGGATGATTCCAGCAAACCAAGGAGATGGTGAAGTAGGGGGTTTTAGCCGGTAAGAGTTCGGCACTTCCTGGCTGACAAGAGTCCATGAGGATTTCCTCCTACTATAAAAAAAAACTTAGGGCCCGGCTGGAACAATGTCTACACCTGAAAAAAAGTCGTCTTAGCACACTCATTTTTAAAACATAAAATGCTTGTCTATGTAGTTTAAAATTGTGCAAATAGAGTTTGGATAAATTGATTGTGTTATTTTATACAGCTTTATCAAAATCGCTCGTTGCTATGCTCCACCCTATATTTTTCATGAAATCGATGCAACATATAAAAAATTAATTCCATATAAAAAATTTGTTTAAAGCTAGGTATGTTTGACTTAATACATTAATAAGTTTTGGAAAATATTAACAATATTTGCTCAATGAAATAATGTTTCAATTAAAATATCAAAAGATGAGATAAAGCAGAAAATAAAATTCTCACGAAATTTGTTTATTCCTTTGAAAACAAAATATAGAAAGCACAATTAATTAATATATCTTCAATATCAAAACCACTTGCTAACTTTGCTTTAAAAATATTAGTGAACTCTTTCTAGTTGTTGATTCAGATACATTTTTGTCTAAATTCCGTTGGCCTAAAGGTGTGAAAAATACGAAGAAATTGTGAAAAAGTGTATTTGGATATATTGAAAGCGAGAATGTCGGATATGATTGTGAGAACTTTTTTAATATGATGGATAGCTTGTTTCAGCGATATCTATCTATATGAAAGCACATCGGGGTGAAAGTGTAGGAGTGACGAAAATTATCTGGAATTTGTGTAGAAAGCGGAAAAAACTTTATGTATTAAATTATTAAACTTAGGAGGAAGTTCTTTTTATTTAAAACAGCTCGATATAAATATTAATACTGGGAAAACTTTCAGGACACTGCCTGTTTCTCGTTCGGCGATGTTCTTTCCATGACGGCGTAGAAAACTTTTAAGCTCTTCCAAATCTTTTCACTCGTCGCTAACTTAACATAATATAGACACATAATTCGACATCGTAGAGTCTGAGACCGAATAAATCTTTGTTTGTAATGAGTATATGGACTGTATTTGCATTGTAATACTTCGTATGGTATTTGTCGATGTCGTGACGTAAAAACAAGCCGTATAGAGGGAATAGGTTACTGCAACATAATTATTCATGAATAATGCAATCAAGTACCATAAGGACAAATTACTAGAATCTGGATGATATTTTAACGGAATGTTAGTTTAATGTTTACTGCATACCCCTAATACCTATGCATATGGCAACACTTTCTGCACCATGCATATATCTTCTGCTCAGTTGAGGGTTATTATGCTAAATCGAGTCTTTATTGTGTATTATTTGCAGCACACGAGAATACACGTCAAATAGTAAATTTCTGTTTAGGAATAATTAGGTAGCGATTATTTTTCTGTAAATAAAGTATACGTATGCTAATAGATGCGAAAACATATACTATGTCTTGTAATTAACGAATCCAATAAACCACATTTTCTGTAGCAAATCATACTAACCGCGGTGTAATTGAGTAGTTGAGTGAAAAAATCAATTTGTCCACCATTAAAATCCTTAGCGCAATGATACTTTTTGATCATTTCGCGGATCTCGATGGTGCTATTTCATATAAGTTTTGTATGGTAACTAAGGCTCTGACCTCAAATCAAGTTCTATTATGACAATTTAATTAATACTTTCGCTGATATTCTAATTTTATTCGTAGTGCCAGCACACGTACCATTTCAACAATAGAATATTTTGTATAATTGTCACAGATTTGGAAATATTATACATCTGAAACGGAACGTTCGAAATGATGTGAGAAGATTAATAGAACTAACTAGAGGAAAAGCGCGGAGACGGGCCATTTACAAAGAAGACAACAGCAGGAACAACCCAGGGCTCCACATTAGGCCCTGACGTACATATATAATGAGTCCTATGATGGGATCCTCAGAATGGAGCCGCCACAATATGGGTACCTGATAGGATACACAGGCGACATAGTGCAGTCATCTTGGGCGGATGCCCAGCGAAGGTTGGACGAACACAGCCCAGGCAACGGTCCCTGGCAACGGAAACCACCGAGATCATTTTAATCACCAGAAGAAGAATTTCTCGAGAGATCCAGATGACGGCAGATACGAAAATCAACCAAAACTTCAGTAAAGTACCTTGAACTATGGTGACTGTAGGGACAATCAACTAATCGAGCGATAAGGTTGCGAGGATAATAACGACTCGGAACCGATTTATGGCTAATGTAGGAGGATCGACGGCAAGCAACCGCCGGCTCATGATGACCGTCACCCATTATATACTACTATATGGAAGTGAGATTTGGACAGACGCTTTACGTCAAGAAAATTACAAAAATGGCTTGAGTGTAGCAATCCACAGCTCTTAGAATCGCCAGCTCATATAGTACGGTTTCCGAAAGCGCTCAAACGGAAAAGCTGGCAAGAGCTCTGGAAGAACGAGATGAGAGCTTGATCAATGGTTAAACTCACCCTCAGTGTTATGTAGTGGATGGACCGAGACCATGATGAGGTAAATTACTATCTTACGCAGTCTCTCAGTGGTCATGGGTATTTTAACGCATATCAGGAATGGGTAAAGAAGAGGAAGCAGCGTGTCAATATCACGACTCTACAGAAAACCACTCTCCCCACACTTTTTTCGAGCCTGAGAGGTAAGGAGACTACAGAGCAGCTATACAAGAAAAAGTAGGTCCCTTAATGCCACCATACGTCAACATACCTCCACTAGCAGAAGAAGGCCACGCTCGTCGAGAAGGTGCTGAAATACAAGAAGAGGCAGACCCAAGTAATGGAGGCATCCAATCGTGGCTAAGTGTGGTGTACTATCCTGAAGTAATGAGACCAGCGGATCTGAAATGGATTCTATACATGACAAAGTGGAGACTTTTTTAGTGGATGCAAGGTCCACACATCGGTGACGGGTCTCGTTAGTGATGGTGTGTTGAGGCATTTTCCTCACTCACAACAAAAAAAACCTAGACGGAAAGCAACAAAATGTCGGCAAACATTATACATAAATATATTCGTATAAATTATTCATTATTCGCATTTCGAAAATATTATGTAATTGAATGTCTCCAAATGTGATGAAAAACACATTTTGATCAATAAAAAAAGACTGATAATTTATATTTGCGAAATACAAGTGTGAAGCTACTTTGATTTGATTTGATTTGATTTATTCATCGTACCATTGGTGTAGAACAATATTGCAACACATACAAAGAATATAATAAATATAAATATAAAATACAATACAATAACCACAAACTAACATACAATGAGTAGTAGTAGTAGTAGTTTCACTATAAAAACATAAATTCACAAAGTAATATTTGACAAACCGGAAAACGGTAACATCAAAAAGAAAAATGCTAAAATATTTGATTTAAAACAGGAAACACAATATAGAATTCATTTGGAAAAAAAGAAAAACAAAATGTTGGTCATCTAACTTACCGGCGGACCTGGAGGAGCCCAATCCGAGACACGTCACCACTCGCAATTAAAAAACTCCTCAATTGAATAAAAACAATAATCTTTTAAAAGATCTCGGAGACGTCTTTTAAAATGGCTCTTAAAATGCCTTGCCTGAGGCTCCTTCAGGTAGCTGGGTAATGCGTTGTATATTTTAATTCCCAAAGTTATGTGCGATCTATGATACTTGCCAGACCTTGCCAAGTCGCTGCGAACGTGGTTGGGGCTCCTAGTACTGTAACTGTGGACGTCAATATTAGACTGGAAGTGATTTCTATTTTCATGTACATACATCGCCGCCGCCTGTATATAGAGATTGTATACTGTCGGAATACCCAATGCTTTGAAATGCTGTCTACATGATTCCCGTTGGGACAGATTGCAGATTATCCGTATGGATCTTTTTTGAAGCAGTAATATGCGTTTAATATATGTATTCACACCCCAGAACAACAAGCCGTAGCCCAGACGAGAGCCAAAGTACGCGAAATACAGCATTTTTAATGTGCTAAGGTTACTGCAAACTTTTTTTATCCTGATCAACACGCAAATAGCCGAGTTCAACCCACATATGACACCTTCAACATGGGAGTGCCAGTTTAAAGAGAAATCGATTGTTAAACCCAGAAGCCTACAACTTCTCACAGCAGCAGGCACCACACCTTCCATCGTTCCGTCTATATTATTATTGTCATGGAAAATTAATAATTTAGTCTTTTCCCAATTCAAAATTAGTTTATTATGGGAAAACCAGATATTCATTTCGTCGAGAGCTGCGCGGCAATTTTGAAGAAGTTTCTTATGGGTGGAACCCGTTACAATCAAACTGGTATCATCTGCATATAAGACCACTTTATCTGTGACAAATTGCGGCAAATCGTCAATATAAATGATAAAAAATAACGGACCCAAAATTGATCCCTGCGGTATTCCCACAGTACTATCGATGGACGAAGAACGATAAGATTCTAGAACACCATTTTTATCCATATAACGTACCTCCGTATAATGTGAGCGACCCTCCAAATACGAGCTGAACAATTCCAAAGCTTTTCCTCTAACCCCGTAGGCGTATAGCTTGCTTTTAAGAATACCATGGTCCACCATGTCGAAAGCCCTGGTCAGATCACAAGCAATGCAAGCGACATGTTTGCCTGAATTAATGTTATGGAGGATGGAGTCAATTATATCTGTAAGAGCTGTGGTTGTCGATTTGTTACTTAAATACGCGTGCTGATCCGATGAAAATTGGTTGTTGGCTACCAAAAAGTTCAGCAATTGTGTTTTCATAATTTTCTCCACGACTTTAGAAAGAGTTGGGAGAATAGATATTGCTCAGGAACTAACTGTGGTATTTTCTCGAGCTAACGGTATTTGCTCAAGCTACCATTTGTTGTAGGGATGTATTTAATTATGCAACATTAGTGAGATTCAGTGAGATAATGTAGTAAAGTTGAGAGGATACATCTACGTCCAAGAAACTTACAGAGAATGTAGTACCAATTGTAACCAATTGAGACTCTATCTTCTTGACCCTTCTTGATTCTTCTCGATCTCTTAAACGAACTATTCATAACCAATTTAGTATTGCTTAGATTTTGGTATTCTCACGCCATCATTTAATTTTGTGGTGTAGTTATATTAATTAATTGTTACCTATATCGCTTGACCGAGTCATTTACTAGTTGTGCCTTCTGTGTGATAACAGATTTTTTTATTGAATGTAGAGCATTTTTTGTTCATGTATATATTTTTTTATACAGTGTTTCTGGGTTTATCTCGTTACTGTATTATTATTATTAAACTATTAAACTAAACTATCCTAGCATCAACCTGATCCCTGTTGTAGTGTGCGGAAGATCCACCTAAAATAAACAATTAACAAATTGTCAACATTAGTCAGTAGGCTAATAATCTATTAACTAACCAATTTGCTGTGTTCTTAAAATTTGATATATTCAATTTTATTACCAAAGTGTCAATAGTAAACAAGGTATTGTATGCTATAAGAGTAATGCAGTCTCAATACATACATACATCTGTGAATAATTTAGTATTATTTCATTGGTATCAATTGCGCCAATAATATCGGTTTTGGTGTTATGCAGACATATCAGATAGTCTGCTGTCTTGCCTTTTTCCTATTACGAGAAAGATCTATTGAGTTGATTCATAATAACCCATGACGAGAGATTGCATACTTTCTAGCCCAAACAAGCAATGAAAAAGGAGAAGCACGTAGCATTGTCTTATAAATGATAATGCAATGGATTTTGTGAAGTATCATCATTCAATTACACATCTTTATGTGATTCACTTTTTGCTATCGTGAGTCATAGATGTACGAAAATGTTGATATAATGTCACTGACAATGACGTATAGTGCTCAAAATACGGTACTTTAAACGAATACAATTTTCTTTACCTTAATACAAAATTTACTGTCTGATTAAAGTATGTAAAACGTTAATCACTTGAAGTATAGTTGCCTAATTGAGGCATATCCATCTGGTCACAAATCTTGGTAGTAGGTAGTAATTATTACTTATCCTCAGAAAGTAAACATATAAGAATAATGCAGAGAGATGTACGTTTGTGGAACGGTATGGTAGGAATATGAATATGCAGAAGAGTTCGCTATAACTTTGTTAATAAGGAAATCGATTTTACTAACGGTCATAAATGCGTTACGTGCCATAAAGTTTATTCGCGTATAAAATTTAATGCATGTATTTCACCAACTATGTATCTGTTGTATGCATATGCATAAAGCAGAATATTAAAGATAGCAAATACTGTTATGGTGCATTATATAGCTAACGGCTGATGATCAATAACAGAAATTTATGAAAATATTCTTAGAGCTTACACTGTGTGTTATGGGTGTAAGGATAGTAGTGCTAGATTATTTTGTATTAGTTTTGCGTAAATCTAGTACTATGTCAGCCGACGCAGTTGGAACTGGTTAAGAAAATGTAATCCTAAATTGTGTTTTGGTTTAATTGTTTTTCTGTTTGGGCAGGTGACTTTATTTGTCAGTATTAGGGCTTTGTTATTTCATATTACGTTTTTGAATGTTATGTATTTTTTAGTATACTTTCAAATGTTAAATATTAAAAAGAAATGTCGACAGACTCACAGTCGAAGAAGTTAAAGCAGCTTTTTTATGCTTAATAGGACTGTCTCAAAGGGAAATGTTTCGAATATCACGAATATTCGGCTTTACATAGAGGTATAAGCGTTTATAAAGGTCACGTGGTGGCATTGAACCCCATAGATAACAAAGACATAATTAGGGTAGGCGGTCGGTTAGCTAATGCCGATTTTAAGTATGACAAAAAATGCCCAGTTCTGTTATCTTCAAAACACTACTTAAAGAAGTTAATTTTTCACCGAGAACATTTACGCTTGTACCACGCTGGTCTCCAATTATTATTAGCTTCCGTGCGCAAAAAAATCTGAAACAGTTGGCTGGACATAACTTAGCAAAACATACCGTTAGAAAATGTGTTAAGTGTTTTCGTAACAATCCAAGGGCTATTAACCCAAAGATGGGTAATCTCCCAAGAACTCGTGTTACATATCACTTTCCGTTTAGTGCAACCGGTGTGGACTATGCAATAAAACATAAAAAGTCACAAGGGCCGGGGCGCAAAATTAAGCAAATGCTACATAAGCACATTTATCTGTTTTTTTCTACCAAAGCAGTGCATCTTGAACTTGTGACAGATCTTACTACTGAAATCTTTATTTTGGCTTTGAGACGGTTTGCTTCGCTGTATGGAAAACCCAATAACATATACTCGGATAATGGTAGAAATTTTTTGGGAGCTAAGTCAGAACCACGAAATCTTGGCAGGTTCTTAGTAAATAATAGACAAAATTTAATCAATAATTGTGAACAGGAAGATATTCGTTGGCTTTTTATTCCGTCAAACTTGCCCCATTTTGGGGCTTTATGGGAAGCGGGCCTGAAATCATTCAAATATCACTCGAAGCGTAGATTAGGTAATGCAAATGTAGCTTTCGAACAATTCTACACATTAATTGTCCAAATAGAAACGATTTTGAACTCACGTCCTTTAGGTCCTTTGTCAACCGATCCCAATAATCTAATCCCGCTGACTCCAGCACACTTTTTACTTGGCAAGACGGCTACCGAAATACCAGATCCAGATATCACACGTCAAGCAATTGACGTTGTCGCAATTTCAACATATTCAGCTCATAAAACAACACTTTTGGAAGCGGTGAGACATATCAGCGAACTGCAGCAAAGCATACGCTGAAACATGAATTCGGGAAGCTCCCTAGAGGAAGGTCATTTGGTATTGATAAAAGACGAAAACCTACCCCCGATGAAGTGGAAGCTAGGACGCGTATTGTCTCTACATTTTGGGAACGATGATGTCGCAAAAGTAGTAACGATCAAGACTGTCAGCGGTAACATCAAACTCTAACTTATTATATCTATGTATGTACAACTTCTGAAAATGGCTCTGATAGACTTTGGTGAACAATTGCCGACCCAAAACTAAATATGTCAACTAGACAATGCAATCCGTTTCAACCAACCAAAGGAATGGTTTTATCAAAAGAAAATTAACTTATTACAGTGGTTTGTTCGCTTCGCCTGTTTGAATCCCATCAAAAATATTTAGAGAATTTTGCCAGAAGAAGTTTATTTCGATAATGACCAATACGTTAGTGTTAAAGGACTAAATTCTGCAATAAATAAATAATAAAATAAAGTTGGAATGATATTTCTATTTTGATATTGACCAAATTGAGAGAGAGAGTATGTGTAACTGGATGTTTGAAGCAATTTTGGATAGAGGATTTAATACGAAAGCAATTATGCATTTTATATGTATTTGTGTTAATAGATCTGCAGAGAATTAGCTGTTCTGGCCATTACTACGTAGGTCACGCTATATATTTCGAGGTGCCACAAAACTGGAGTAACTAAAGAAGCAAGTAAAACACTGCAACAGTACACTTCTAGATACCACATTTCTTAAGCATTTGGTGATGAAAGTGCTTCACGTCCAAGTGTTTTACCGGTATTTGAAATTTAAAAGAGAACATACATACATTGCTTGGTGAAAAGGAACGTGCTGGTAAGTCCTGTTCGAAACATTGAGAGAGTGAGACGCATGATCGACGAAGATCGAAGATAGACCTGTCAAGCGATTGAGGCAGTTGGAACTACAACAGTAAATTCAATTTTACATTATCTTCGGTGAAAAATGTGTTATAGGCTTAATGATTTTCTAAAAGCAGAGCGAATAACAATCGTCTGGGGAACGTTAGACATGGTAAATAATGGTCACCGAATATTCACCAACACCAAAAATGACCAAAAAGCAAAGAGCTGTCACGGTACTGCACACAGATTTTTTTCATAGTATGAGATTACTAAAAGCAATGTTGTATCACGACAATGTATCGTGCAGAGTAGACAGTTGAATTTTTATGTGAAAATAAAGTAAACGTTATGGAATATTTACTCTAGTCGCCTGATTTGGCAATGTGCGATTCTTGTTTATCTTTTAATTTAAAAGAAATATTTACGTAGTCGACGTTTCACTACAGAGGATGAGATAGATGTAGCAATTCATCTATTTTTTGTCTCATAGTTTTCTTGTATCTCAAAATATATAGCGTGCCTCTCGCATAAACATTCTCTGTACCAGATGCCAATTTCAGTTCCTTAAAATCTATTTTTATCGTGTTTGTGTTTATCATTAACTTTGATGCATAATTTGCCAAAGAACATCAAATACTCTGCTCAAAAGCTTCTGAACTTAACATTTCGCTGAGTATTCAGTGTTTTCGAATATTAACGAATAAATTCACTATTTCTGAAATTGAGAGTTTTTCGAAAAAAATTCTCTGACACGTCGATTTTGTTTTAAACGAAGGCACTTTTCGACATACGACCCATGTTTGTGACGTAATCGTCATTCGAGATATGTCGATTTGCTCCCAGAGACAATAACATTCACATTCTTGTAAGATTCTAAAACTATCCGTTCCGAGTGTACTTCATGTGAAGTAATAAACATTCAGTCGACATCTTTCCGAACGCGGATGTAACATTTTTCGTACCAATTAGATTTATATTTTTACCATGTTAGATACGTTTAATAAAACTCTCATAGTTTCTGAATTCTACAATAATTTGGAATCTGTCCTATATTATAAAAGGTGATGTAAATTGCTTTCGATATTGCATTGGAAGAATATCTGGCTGCGCCCTTGATAATATCCGAATCCATTTTCGTTTCAGCGCGTTTAAATAACAAGATATCGAAAATGAGTGCACCACTGTCTATGGAAGTCGTCGAATCGAGGATTTATTGCCAAGAGATTCGAATTTCCGTTGCACTAAGAAATAAATTATAATCGCTGGAAAAGCGGTGTGTATTTCTCTGGTAATCAATTTCAATTTAAATATCTCCGAATCTGAATTTAGTGAAACTGATGTCCCGTGCGGAGGTGGTGGAAGTACAAGCTGGTAAACTGTTCGAATGGAAAGAGGGCAGGTACGCGAGGTAGAGAGGGTGACAACGAAGTCGGGTGGATTCCGTCGCGTGGGAATAATCAGTGAGGCACATTTGACCGTCTGCGGACATTTAGTCCGTTCTTACGTATCGGATGCAATAAGGCGAACCTCGAAATCCGATTGGAAACCTCAGAAGATTATTGGGATTCACAGGTCCTGGCAGGGGTCGCTGCAAATCCGTCCCCTGGGAGGAAGTCGACTTTCCGACCGAGCTCCACCTTCTCAACTCAATCACGTCATATCGTGCACCGCTCCGGGGACTTCAATATGTAAGCGCTTGGATCGACGGTTTTTTACATTTTTATATTTTGTCCGTTATTCTCTTCATACAGTGTAAATTTACAAGATCCGTACTATCCGTTTGCTTAGAACGATTTTGTCGACAGATTCGTTTAATGGAATAAAGAAAGGAAGTATTACATTTCTCAGTAGGAGACTAGCCACAACAGAGAGACAATTTTGTACCGCATGATGATGCTACAGAACGCTTTGAACGCATAAGTGAGTTCGATTTCTTTTGTTAAGGTGACTTCATTGTCTTGGGGGTGTTTTAAGATATAACTTCGTTAGATTATTTAAAAGTTATCAGTACATTTTTTTGTCAAATATTCTTATTAATTTAAAAAAGGGCACATACATGAGTAGCCAATATAAATATTCTTAAAAATCTCTAATTGTATTATATACTTAAAACTTTGATGGTGATACGAGGCGTGTTTTTTAAGTAAGCACCGTTTTGAAATATTAAAATACTAAATAATATAAAAAACAAACAGATTCCTTTACAATTTTATTTTTATATGAAAGCCTGTATTTTCTTCTACTTTTCTACATAATTGCCACCAGTATTGAGGCATTAATCATATCATACAACGAGCTTTTGCATGCCATCCTCGTAGATATTGTCAGCCACTGCAGTAGGGCTGTTTTGACATCATCATCGTGGCCTTGGTGCTCGCCTGCTAGACGTTCCTTCAAATGCAGGAAGAAGTGATAGTTACTGGATGCTAGATCTGGACTATATGTAGGGTGATCTAGCTGCTCCCAGCTAAATGATGTGATGAGGTCTTGGATTTGAAGAGCCGCATTTGATTAGCGGGCATTATCACGAAGCAAGTCTCACCGTTAAATCAATTATGTCACCACGAGGCAAAAAGTCTACTAGCAACACTACCTTCCTGTTCCAAGACACGGTACATACGATTTTCCGGACTGACATTGTTTGCTTAAACTTCACTCTCTTAGGTGAAGTTGAATGCCCCCACTCCATTGATATCTGTTTTGATTCAGTTGCAACGTAGCCCGCCCAGGATTCATCGCTCGTAACAATTTCACTCAAAACTTCTTCGTGGTAACGCTTAAGGAAAGTTAAGCGACTGCCCAAACCTTTGCTTTTGTGCACCTTCGTCAACATTTTCTATACCCAGCGTGAGCACACCTTTTGGTAATTTAATCGTTCGGTCACTATTTCATAAAGAACAGTTGAACAGAAACTTGAGGAAACTCATCAGATGACGACATAATCTTAAGCTTTCTGCCTTCTCTCACTCTTTGGTCAACTTGCTGCCCTCAATCTTCATTAATTACTGAAGGTCGCCCACTCCGTTCTTCATCATGGACATTTGTGCGGCCATCTTTAAATGCTCGAACCCACGATTCCTTTGCTCATAATGTTCTGGTCGTAATCTGTATAGATATCAAGATGAATATTAATATATTTTAACTCTTTTGCGGTTAAAAAAGAAATAGCAGACCAAACTTTACAATCGGCTGAATTCGGGAGGAAGAATCTGTCTTCAGTTTTCTAGTATGACATATAATTTTTAAAATATAAGCAATTGACATTTTATTAGGTAGTGTAGTGATTGTAATAACGATTATACAATAATTTCTTACTACCGATAAGAATGTGATTATTTTAGAAAGCTACTAACATGTCATTAACATGTATGATATTTGTAACATATCATACCTGTTAACATTATTATCTTAACTTTTCATAAATTAGGTCTGTTATGTACATATGTATGTATGTATGTATGTGCCAGTCTTCAGTCTGCATTGAGTAGCAGTACTTAACTTTAAAGGCATTAATCATGTCCTGTAAATGTGCGAAAGATCCGCACAGTTTTTAATATGTGTTTACTGTTAAACATCAAACACAATAGTTTACTCTACTAATAAGATTTGGATGTAGAGTTGGAGATCAAGACGAGCGATGGGAACCACATATTTGTTGTGTTTCTTACGCAAATCGTCTTCGACAGTGAATGAAAGGTTCCCGTTCCTATATGTCTTTTGCAGTACTTCTGATCACAAAGCCAACAAACCATCTGTTGTGTATCTTAATTTACGCTTCTTGTATACATCTCTACAAATCTTCTGCATTCCTTGGCCAGAAATTTTGATTATTATTTTTTTTAAGATACTCCCAAATGTTTGCAATAGGATTAGAATCCGGACTTCTGACACCCAGGGTAAGACTTCAATGTCATTCTCAGCTATCCATTCTTGCACAACATGCGCAGTGTGTGCACGACAATTATCTTGTAAATTATAAAACAAGGCATAATTTATTATATTCCAACAATGAATAATTAGTATCTAACCTGTTAAAAAATAGGATGATGAATGATTAGGAAAAGCTTGACGAACTGATGGCAGCATCTCCTTCTCTAATCTAAATCTCCTGTTAATTTTCCAGCATAAACCTAAACCTTTACACATATCTATGCCCACACTTTAACATAAAGCGGACCAGTTTGCATGACAAGTTGGATATAGTTGTCGGAAAATGGCTGATTTCTTAGTCGATATACTCGTAACTTACTATTATTGTAAGAGTGAAAAGTCTTTTCGTCAGAAAACACAACAGATTCCCAATATTTATCGTTTTGATTTAACATTACATTTGCATATTCTATACGGCTCTTTTTGTTTTCATTAGTCAAAAAAGGTTTTCGTGATGCGGAACAATTTCTCAGTTATAACGCTCTCATCCTACGGCAACCGGTGACCACAGAGTCAAGAAAATTTGATTCCTCTTTGCCTCTTATTACCGTATCGAAACGATTTTCTCGTAGGAAATGCCTCGTCCTGTGTAGGAACAGATACCTTCCAACATTTCGTCTTGAAGGACGCTTCAATTGCTGCTATTCCACCCAATTTTTTAACTACCCGTAAAGACAATCCTTCTTCTAATTTGGCTATTGCTCTAGCTCTTTGCTTTAATTTTAATTGTCGATTTACCTTTCAAGTAAATTTTTATCAAATCTAAATTGATGATAGTAACATATGATAGATATATATGATGATAAAATATGACATTTCTTGCAGCGCCTATGATTAAAAGGCAAAGAGGGTTATACACAAAGATATTTTCGATAATTGTAATGGTACTGATCCAGATCTTATTCCTGTAGATCCTACTAAGCCGCATTGGATTACACAGGCACAACTAAAAGATTTGGTTTGTGATTTGTACTTAATTAAGGTCAAAGCTGAGTTACTTGACTCCAGATTACAAAGTTGGAACTTATTGAATGACAATACCAAAGCAACCAAAGTTATTGACTTCCATAACAAGAAGAAAAAAAATTAAATTTCATTCTATGGACGATAATTTTACTACTGCAGTGATGTGGATGGTTTGATGGAAGCCCTTGGACGTAAACACAAACCCCGAGAATGACGACTGTTGATTGATTGAAAAGTCAGTAAAGCCAAGATAAAAGAAGGCATTTTTGTGGGTGCTCAAATTCGACAATTAATGATTGAAAAAACCTTGGATACAGTGCTGTGAGTAAAAGAAAGTGCAGCATGACATTGATATGTCCAAAAATAAAGAGAACCCTAAAGGGTCGTCGAGGAGAGATTCCTTACACAATTCATTTTGACAGTCTCCATAAGCCAAAAGTCATTGCTTGGTGTGGTGTAAAATCATTTGACATTATTTATCCTTATTTTCTTGAGGATGAAAATAACTGTATCGGTCGATTTCAGCGGCAGCTTGGCCAAAGGATCTGTTGTGCCCCTATGTCGTTTTAAGCCTCTCGACTCGGTTGTACTTAAAGAAAGAAGTGCGCGAGTTGGTCGAGAGTTAATTTCCTGGTCTGGATTCATCCTTTTTCATGCCTCCAAAGGAGCTTGTGGTTGCCTCAATGCATGTTTTGTTAAGTGTGCAGTGCCTAATCAAGATACCTGTAAGCATCCTTAGCCTGGCCCTCTGAATAGAGATAGATTTAAGACGTCTTACATACAAGTACATAATCAAAAACTGCATGTAGATTCTGTGAAACTTTTTAATGAATGCATAATTTTGCGATTTGAAAATTTGCGTTGGCTATTTAGGCTTCCCGAGTGGTACCCATTTTGTTCTGTTTAGGTATTTAAAGGCAAACGTCTGTGCTAGTCGTTCTACAACAATTACATAAATACTAAAAGACTAAAAGAGAAGGTATTTAAAACACATAACTTTTAAAAAGAGAATTAGTGTATTAAACTGGTTTTTGTTTAGATAGCAAGGATTTTATTTTGTTTTAATATTCTGAGCCCAATTTTAGGAGTATTATTTTCTGTGATGGAATAAACGGATTTTTAATTTATCCATTTTATTGACAGACGTAAGATTTCTGAAATTATAGGATAAATACAAATGCGCTATTCAGATTTTTAGATTTTACTCTCGTTGTATTTTTAATCTAGGTTCTCATTGCTTTTAAAGTCTTTAGCTCTACTAAGAGATGCACAAAGGGGATATTCAACAGCATGTCGTTCGCTTTATATAAAGCCTTACTGTTATATCTACATATTCCTGCATTTTTCATTCCCCATCTCCTCCTCATCTGCATTTGCTGAGTAATTCAGGTTTCAGGTAAGTACTATTGCAAATATTGTACCTACTAATAGGAATGTGGAAGCACTTCTGGTATTCGGTTTTGCAAAATTGAACTGGTATAAGTGTTAAATATCTTATTCTGATGTAATAGGTTCTCCTAGTATATAAGGAGAAATATTTACGACAAATAAGTGTGTTACGATGTTTGGAAGCTATATATTGTCATTGAAAGTAGGTTTAACACGTTGCTTTGTTAGTGGCTCATCCTTACTAATAAATTGAACTGCAGAAATATGTATATTTAGTGGTACCAGTTTTACGAAACTTGAATATCCTTCTCATTACACAACAATAAACAAATAAAAATGTTGTAGTATCTATAACTGAATTACCCATGTGGTTAAGTTAATTTGAAATGTATACTTTTCTCAAGATACTGAACATTCTATTGAAAATTTCATTTTAAAACCTCTTGCGTTTACATGTATGCTATAAAAGGTACGTATTCTAGTCGAAAGACGGTGAAAATATAACGCTTTTCCAAACATACATAACACAATAATACATACGTTAAAGAGATCGTCAGCACAAAGTTAACAGCGGTTTCATCTCAAGTGTTTGAAAGATCTACCGGTAGCTGGCGATGTCAGCTTTCATTATTCGTTATCGTTCTATCCCTCTCTCTCATGTACTTCACTTTATTGCGTTGAGGTTCTTATACGCGGGCCAGCAGGTCGGTCACCGGCTTTACATCGCTTCAGAAGAGAAACTGGTGAACAAACCGATGTGACTGTTTTCGAAACCTGAAAGTCTCTTGTAGTCTGTATTCCAATGGCTTCTCTATGTAATAACAGAAAGTTGAGGTTAAATTTTTCCTCGCAGTATTATTTATTAAAGCATATACCAGTATGTACAATAGGAAAAAGTAGATTTTATTTTGAACTCAAGTTTACTTGGTGTCTGTATTAAACTTTTTTTGAACTATAAAAGGTAAAAAGTTAGTAGTATGTTAGTGGGAACGAAGCAGGGGTAAAATGAGCTAAATAAATATTACAACTTCAATATTCTATAGCTTACACATTGTGTACAGAAAAGGGTAACAAATATTAACGTTACCTTTATTGCAGATTAGGTAGTTAACTTTTCTTGCGTGATTATTTAGTGTAAGATAAGGTCATTATATATTGAGTAAGCCATGCAGCACAAGCAGAAGTAGACATGTCTATGCAGAGTATGTAGAGTTAGCTTAGCAAATATGGAATAAAGCATAGGTTGCCTTTATAACCGATCCTGTGCGACCTTCGTACGCTGAGACTAAGATAAATAGACCCATAACTCTGTAGTCCATACTGAAAAACTACTGGAAAAACACATTATGAAAGCATATCCGACACAGAGACACCTACATCCTAATCAAC
Source organism: Popillia japonica (assembly GCA_004785975.1). Classification (NCBI taxonomy): domain Eukaryota; kingdom Metazoa; phylum Arthropoda; class Insecta; order Coleoptera; family Scarabaeidae; genus Popillia; species Popillia japonica. The sequence continues at coordinate 33,049 of SMLS01073311.1, read as the reverse complement.
ATGCTTCTCAGTTAGGAAAATTATGTGATAGTATTATACACCAACTCGTATCACGAGCAGAAACATCTATCAACAATCCTGCTCTAGTGGCGCTTGTGGACATAGAATGAGCATTTGATAACACCGCCCTTAAAATAATGGTAACAGGTGACAGCAAGCGGCATGCAGAAAACACTATTTGTAAGTAGCACAAGGCCATTATAGAAGGAAGACTTATTGAAACATCATTAGCGGGAGAAACAATTCAGGTGTCGGTGCGCAAAGGATGCCTCCAGGGAGAGGTTCTGTCGCCTCTGTGGGATTTTGTCGGCGGCAAACTGTATGCAATATAGCTTACTATACCCAGAGGTTTGCAGATAACATTGGCATACTCATAATGGGGAAAATGGTAGCAGTATTTCAGAACTCTTGCAAAGAGCTCTGAAAGCAACAGAAGGGTGTAGATGAGTAAACGAAAGAGATAATCCTGCGAAAGTGATACTAGTTTCACGAGAATAAGAAACCTGGACGGTCTAAAACCGCCATCTCTTCAGAATGAAACGATACGATTCAGTCAAGGTACTAAATGCTTAACAGTGGTTCTTGATTCGAACCCAACCTGGAATCAACATCTTGTGCACTAATGACTACTCGCAGGACATTTGGTGATTAAACCCACGTATGATGCACTGGCTGTACACTATAGTGGTACGACTTATAACACATGGCTGTCTGATTTCGTGGCCTACAACTCCACAGAAGGCAACAATCACAACATTCGCAACGGTGTAGAATCTTTCTTGCCTGTGTAGTACTAGTCCCGCAAAAAGCACGCCAGCAGCTGCTATGGAAGCCATGCTAAACCTGTCCTCTTAGATATTTACATAGATAGATGGGGCACATAGACTGAAATGTGGTGGAAATTGGAGAACCCAGAATATTCATGCATGGGGTACGCTAGAATAATGACCGATATCATAAATCCTCTCTTTGAAATTGGCTGTGATACAATGATTCCCAAACTTTTCTTCGATAAACCTTTCCAGGTTATCGTAAAATAGGAGGAGTGGAGAGTGAATGTGATTAGTGGAGAATAAAACAGAAATCTGGAATCTAAAGCTAGATCTGATACGCAGACGGGCCAAAAAGAAGAATAGATTTTGGAGTAGGTATGGTGAAAACCTGAAACCTATTGCAGTACCTTGATTGGATTTCAAAAATACACCGGTCACACTGAAACTACTTTGAAGGGCAGATACACAGCAAAAGGATGATGCGACAGCCATACCAGCATTTAGCAGCAAATGCGGTTGCTTTCAACCTAGTACCGCTTATAGGAATGACGAGTCTGTACCAGGACACGTCTGTCTAAGGAACTACCTACAACGAGTGGTTATCACTTAGGATGAGCCTGATGTTGTCCTAGAATGGAATGAGTGTAGAGTAAAACAGGAACCTGGAATCCGAATCCAGTTCTGGTACGCAGACGGGTTAAAGAGAACGACAGGTTCTGGGGCAGGTATATATGGTGAAACATTGAATCATGAAGAGTATGATATGAGGGCAATATACCACCGTGCAAGAAATACTACCAATAGAGATATGTGTCCGAAGGGCGTTGGAAAAACCGCCAAGGGGTCAGCTGATTCATATCCTATCGGACAGTCAAGCTGTCCTAAAATCACTAGCAGCTGATCAGATAATCTCAAAGATAGCTTGGGACTGTCTGAAAAATCTAAAAACTCTGGGAAAACACAAAGTTACTTTGGCGTGGGTGCCGGTTATAAGAGTATAACAGGCAATAAAGTAGCAAACAAGCTGAGAAGAAGCTCTTCAATTCATTTCACACAAGAGGTTCTGGAGCAAGTGAATATGGTGAAACCCTGAACCATATGTATGATATTAAGGCAATATACTACCGTATATTAAACGGAAATAGTGCTCAGTTCACCGGAACCACATCGGCAGATTCGCAAAACGGAAGCCAGCCAAACAGCGAATCTGCTGACAGGGGATTACGGATGATGGGATTGACCGATGATCTAGAGAAAGTGGTAGTAGTGCAGTCCTACAGTGAGGTAGTTTTAAGAGAGGAGTTTAAGGTCATATGAAGATATAGGTAATAAATAAGTTAAGAAGTAAACAAGCAGTTTACTTCTTCTCTTACTTAGCGGTACCTCTCGAAAATATATGTATATTGTATCTTAGTCTCCAAACAAAATGGATTCATCTTGCCAAGAGGTTAAGATACAAGTATATATTTAATTGATACTACCAGCTAACAAGTTTAACATTAATACATCAATTAATGCTGGTAATATAAGATAAGCGTAAACAGTCTATATTAATCAAAACCTTTACTCTTTCTATTATAGGGAACATTTTAACATGTGATATGCTAAAGGAACAATATTCCTTTTATTTATTTCTCTGTAGTACCTGTCTTTCTCTTCAATTATCTAGTAAGCATATTCTCACAACCATATTCCCGTTGAATAAATATTTGAACGGTATCACTCAGATGTTGCAGATTCGAACGGTGCTGGTGCATTGCATAGACTAAAACTCTTACGATTGAACTCGTATAAACCGTCACTTATTATAAAAGCTGATCTATGTTTATCTTTCAATCTTTTAATCCGTCGAATAATACTTTCCCATCAAATCGATCTACATATTTCCCGAGGCAGGCTGCAGGACACCGGCTTCCAAACTCTAGGACAAACGATGGACGGCCTATTTGCATCAGACGTCACCCACCAGTGTATACAGGCGCTGCTTGTCGAACTGGTATTAGTCAATACAACAATTCGGGCAACAATCGCGGGCGAGAGTAGAGGAGACCCTGACATCGGTCCTTTTATTTGACAGTAATTTTATTTGACAGTAAGTATTGGGTAAGGTTAATATCGGTTAAAGTAATGGAACTGGTGGCGGCATCATAACAGTTACTTGAAGGCAAATATGACACAGCATATTTTTGGAAGGGGAGGGTAATGCCACGAAAAGTTCCATTACAGGGTGAAATAGTAGATCTTCACTCAGTTCACCGGAACCTCATCGGCAGATTCGCAAAACGGAAGCCAGCCAGACAGCGAATCTGCTGACATAGGATTACGGATGATGGGATTGACCGATGATCTAGAGAGGGTAGTAGTAGTAGTGCAGTCCTACAGTAAGATAGTCTTAAGAGAGAGGTTTAAGGTTATATGAAGATATAGGTAATAAATAAGTTAAGAAGTAAGCAAACAGTTTAAGTGAGCAACCCTTAGCTACCCCTAGTTACAGCTACCCCTTCAGTCACAGTGGGTACCATTTCTCCCCAAAGATACAACCTCTAAGAATCTTGACCAAACATAACAAAGTTAAGAAGAAAGAAAAGGTGCTGCAACAATATTCACTAGACAAGAACCGGCTCTGGCGATAACTAAAGCGGTAATACGTGATGTAGGGGCTAAGTGTATCTCAAAAACACACCTGATATACTAGATCAATGTTTAAGTGCAGATATCCAGCAAACGGACGATGAAGCGGCTTTCTCAGCATCTACCAGCATATGTAGTGGCGCTCAACCGAGTTACAAGTCTGTTAACAGGACACGACTGTTTAAGGAAATGCCTACATAGAATTAGCATCTCGAAGGATGAACCTATTTGCAAACTATACAATGAGGAGGAGGAAACAGGCTACCATGTTTTATTTGCATCCGATGTATTGTAACGCCGAAGAGTGTCATTGTTGGGACCAACCGAGCCACTAACAGGACTGCCCCAAGCAAATTTACCACACATCCTATTAAACCTACTAAAAGGGATTAACTTGTGTATGTAAAGAAATTCACTTGGCACGGCGTAATATAATTGGCCATATGTCGCGGTGTTAAGTGAATGAATTTGAGAGACTTACGGCAACATTTTTTTAATCTGCGGTGGATGCTAACTACAAGTGCTTCACCGGCTGTAATTGTTCACAATTTAGTTTGCACGTTTGCACGTCCACACTACAAATATACAGAAGTATAAAATCTGTAAAACTCGTTTAAAAAAAACTCCCAGCCACAGTACTCAAAAGCCTTCTTGGTACTCTGGAAGCAAGCAATATTATAGCATTTTTGAAATCATGCTATTAGATGATTAACCAAAAACCATAATTTCAATAAAAACACTATGAATTATAGATAAACGTGAGAAAAGAACTACACCGTCTGAAAGCCAATAGAACAACCTGTTGATACTAGAATGTAACAAGATACGAATTTAGTAAATTATATAATCGAACATCGATATGAAAGTCGTAGTCGTTAAAGGTATGGCTTAACTAAGAACAGGAAAAACTATATTTCTAAATATGTATTTCTTAATTATTCATAGATCTCTATTATAGCTTAAACGATGTATCTTATCCGTACACTTCCGAAGTATATAAATGGGAAAATACTGACTTTTTAGTTATTTATTTCCAACGCTACTTTTCCCTCTGTTTTTAAAGAAGATCTGGAAGCGATATATATCATCGTCAACAATCTTTGACGTTTTTATGATTCTTGCACAAAGGCAAACAAAACATCATATTAGATTCTTTCCAGTACTTATCAAGAAAAGAAAAAGCAACGAAACGCTGCCGCATAACTGCAGAATTGTCTAAAGTAGTCGCTCTCGTCCAACCTTGCTCTTAAAATCCAATCGGAGTTGATAAATCCCAAGATATTTGAAAGTTCACAATGGCAAAGTCGCCTACGATCGTTCTAATCTCAGTCAACAGCGGTAAGGTACTGGTAGCGTTCCATACGGGAAAGCCGGGAGGTCCCGGCCAGCGCTTTCCATCTCGTTCTCCGTTTATCTTGTAACTTACATAGATTAGGACCCATGGCTACGCAAATATTTACAGTATGTTCAGTACGAATGACCGGGATACTAATAATACAACTAGTGATTGTCGCTACAGACCTATTAGTTTTTACATAAATTGAACGTTGTTGTATTAGTAATTTCATAAATATGCTATGATTTATGTTAAATAATGTAGAAATATGAGCCGCGATGCATTGTAGCTACTATAATGTATTTTCACTATTTGAAACAATATTGGAATTTATTATAATCGTATGCCTAATATTTAAATATTCATTTAAAAGGTGGGTAAGCCCTTCCCACACTAAAAAATAATATGCTGTTAAACGAACGTGTGTTTAAACGAAAATACACTGGTACATTCATTTTTGGAAGCAAAAGCGCAATTTAATTCCTTAAGGAATCGGAATTTAGCTATGGGAAACCAAAGCGTTGTCATTACAATTGTCAGCAGGAGTGTTATAACAAAATCATGCCATTTGGAGTTTCATTTTGAGAGCCGGCCGCTGTCAAATAAAAGCGTACAGCGATTTGATACAAAAGTTTGAGAAAATAGGGTCTATAACTAACCTACCAGGAACAGGAAGATCAAGAATTAGTGATATCCAAATTACAGAAGTTCCTCATAAAAATCGGAACATAGCCAGAGATAATCTAGTAATTAACACATTCGCTGCGGAAAGCGCCTTAAGGCGTCCATGCGTACTCCTATTCTAGTGCGTAAGGCGCCTATCGGCGCTCACTCAATATTCAGTTTATACGGTATGATGTGCTGCCGCACGCTTAGCAAGGGACTTGGGTTTCTGCTGGCACATAGATAGAGGTTTTACCTAGTTGTTACCATAGTTCGTTTGAATTTTGTTCTACTTTTGTTCCTATGAAAGATGGATGACCAACCAGGGCCGTCTGACGTGAAAAGATACAAGGTAAGAAATGCGAAGAAGCTAACAGAAGAAGAAATGACATATTTTCTCTATAATTCGGAGCGACTTTTACCTATAGAATCAAACAGGCAAACAATAAAAGTTGGTAAACATTTACGTCTCAAAATAGAAAAAAGTGAAGAAAATAAGAGAATTCAAAGAAAAAAGTGCCGAGTGTGCGCCAAAAACAAAATTAGGAAAGATACGTAAATTTTAGAAATGTGGATGATAGTTTTAATTATTTCTATAATATATTTTTGTACTACTTTAATATATTATTTCCTGAAAAACTTAAATCTTTCCCTGACAACCGTGGCAAGGAATGGGTGTCTGATGAGGTTAGGCTTTCGAGTCAGAAAGTATATAACCTTTATCATTTGCAATTAAGGTACCCAGTCTTAAGAGATAGATATCTAGAGGTTAAGCGGGGGCATACCACTTTGGTAGGATCAACTAAATCGGCATATTATTCTAATAAAATACTGAATGCTAGTAATAGATCTCGGGAGGCATGGTCGATTATATCTCACCTGAACGGCAAAATTACAAATACAGACAATGTTGATCTGCTTCTAGGCGGCATTCGTGTGAATGATCCTAGGGAAGTTGCGAATAAATTTAATGAATTCTTTGTGGGGGCGCCGGACAGTATAAGTAAGAATATTGTTGGCTCTAATGACACATTAATAAATCCATATAGGTGCTGCAGAAGCATGTGTGCGTTCCCCTTCACTGAGGGAGAAATGTTAACTTTGATTAGGAAATTAAAAAATAAACATAGTTCAGGTTATGATAATGTTCCATGTGATTTTCTGAAAAAGGTTGCTCCTTATTTGGTTGAACCATTGACCCATCTTGTTAATCGCTCCTTCGAGGATGGGATTTTCCCGAGTACTCCTAAGGTATCTGTAGTACACCCAATTCATAAAAAGAGTGATAAAGATAACATTGCAAACTGTCGCCCTGTTTCTGTTTCCTCGAGCTTTTCGAAGATTTTTGAATACGCCATGCTGGACAGGTTGATGGGTCATTTGGAACTGAATAGTATTATTTCGGACAGACAGCATGGTTTTCGCGCAGGACACTCCACTATTACGGCAGTGTTTGGCTTTGTCAACGAGGTTATGCAGTCACTGGATCATGGTGAGTGCACGGCAGGAATCTTTTGCGATCTGAGTCGGGCTTTCGATTGTGTCGACCACGATGTTTTGTATGAGAAACTGGAACTTTGCGGAATCCGTGGTGTTGTTGCTAAATGGTTCATATCGTTTTTATCAGGTAGACAACAGTTTGTAAAAATTTCATATAAATTAGAAAATACAGTAAATACATTTTGCTCTTCGTATTTGCCAGTAAATGTTGGGGTTCCACAGGGTTCTATCTTGGGCCCCGTTTTGTTTTTGATTTTTATTAACGATATTGTATCTTTTATAAACTTTTCTTTGTTTATATATGCAGACGATACCTCTGCGATTGTTACAGGCGCAAATCCAACACAGGTCAGGGACAGAGCAATGGAATTGTTGTCTGATTTAAGCAAATGGTTCTCCAAAAACAAGTTGCATATGAACCTCTCTAAAACTAATTATATGTTTTTTCATACCAAGCGCTCTCGTACAGATTTTGATGTAAACGTTACAGTGAATAGTTCTTTGTTGGAATCATGTTCTACTTTCAAACTTCTTGGCGTACATCTCGACAATAACTTTGATTGGGGGGCGCACTGTGCTGATGTAGTGAAAAAAATTAATAAGGCCTGTTTTCAGATTAGAAATCTCAAGAGATTGCTTCCTATGCACGCAGTTTTGAGTTTTTATTACAGCGAAGTCTATCGTCGATTGAGTTATGGAATCGCTTTCTGGGGATCGTCATCGCATGCTCGTGAAGTATTTTTAGCACAAAAGAGAGTTGTTCGATGCATTGCGGGTATAAGATCTCTAGATTCATGTCGCCCATATTTTATCAAGTACGAACTTCTTACTGTCCACGGTGTCTATGTTCTTGAGGTATTACTATATATTTTCAAACACCGCGACGATTTTATGAAAAACAGCGACACCCATTCCTACAAAACTAGAAACAGAGAGAATTACAGAACTCCATTAAACAAATTGTCCATGACTAAGTCCTCGCCATTGTCAGTGGGGTTAAGGCTGTTCAACTTGTTACCGGAGAAATTTAAAAGTATAAAATCTGAAAATATTTACAAACGTGAGTTGAAAGATTTTTTAAAACGAAACTGCATTTATAGTCTCGACGAATTTATAGCCGCCCTTACGAATGTCTAACAATAAGTATATGTATACGGGCCTATTATTCTTTGTTGTTCGTTTTTGTTTGTTAATTATTTACTGTTAGTTGACTATGTATTATACACGTATGTATGTTTTATATGTTTTATATTTTTACGTTTTATGTTATGACGCAACCTATATCAAATGTGATCAAAAGGTAAATAAAGTTTATTTATTTATTTATTTTACGATATATGAGTGTGTGATGTGCCCTGAGAAGCCTGGACTATGTTTAGAGCAGTGTTTCAAGGATTATCATGTGACAAAGTAATGTCGCTTTCACACTAATCATTTCTGTTCCTCTCTGTCTCATTAGTTACCATGTCATCTATCTGTTTTTTTTTTAGTTTTTGCATTAGTGTATGACAGTTTACCTCCTTTTTATTATAAATAAAATATTTTTAAATGCTTGCTGTTGTATTACTAACACAATTTATTAATAAAATCTCTTGGGATCACAGAAAATGGTGGCCATAATTTTACATTCCGAGCGGATAAACTTGCAGGGTGGTGAAGGTCCCTGATGTCACCATTCCTTGCTATGGACTCATGATCGAAGTGGTGAATTCAGGTTTCATCAACGGTAACAAAGCGACGCAAATTGTTTCTTCAATCATTGTTAAATGATTTCAGATTTGAATCTGGGGTCGTAATTCTCCCGCGTCTTATACTCAATAATTATGAAATAAATTTCCGTGCAACGAATGATTAGTTCAGTGTAACAAAAAAAATAAATTAATGATATTTCCCATATCGGGTGACAATTAATAAGCTTCGAAATATCAAGTAAAACTATCAATGGAGCTTAGATAATTAAACCATATTATGACCGATACTCAAGAATTTCAATATTTATTCCTGAACTCTAAATACCAACCGTAGTAACAACTAGCCAGTATTTCTAAATTACAGAAATCTTAACGGTATTTCACACAAGTAGGTGGAACCAAAAACAGAAAACAGCCCACGAGCAAATTTACACAAATTATCAAATTGTACCAGGGGAAAACTTATAAATTCCAACAAAGATAAATTTTGATATTTGCTCTTAATCATATCACTGCACTTTGGACTTCCGGAGCGAGAGTTTCAATGTCAGAATCAAAATCTTATATTGACGAGTAGCAAAATTTATCTTTAAGGCACTCAAAGTTTCGACTGCAAAATCGACGGGAAGTTCAGTCTCGTGTGGTGTGGGTGAATATTTCACATGATTTAAAATGTGTGAAACATTTTTTACGTAATTGCGATTAAAATAATAATATTTTCTGCCGGAAGGATTTGATATTGGGGCATAAATCTGGTGGAAGCTGATTTTCTCCTTGCAATCTTAAATTCAGTTCCTTCGTATGATTTGTCAAATCGACATAGAATCGTAACTGCACAGCCACTTACTATTTTCTAAATCGGCAAAAGAGTGATGCTTTTCATTCAAAAAAGTTTCGATCTCGGCTCTGTGCAAAAAAGCGCTTAAGCACTTTTCCGCAACTAAGCCAGCATACCTCGGTATAATATGGTAAGTAATTTTCTCCAATCTCTTCAATATACTAGCGGACTTGTCGGTGATTCAGCCCAGTGGCTGTGATAAAGTTGACAAACTGATATGATTGGTTTTGGAACTTCAGACATATCGAAACATTTTCAGTAAGAAGACTGTTGATGAACGATACAATGTAAGATGTGAGTGTTGAATGTCAATGTTGAACAACTAACATTTTCTACAGCCTTTGATACAAGTGCAACCACTCCTTTATTTTTACCGCACAAATTTTTGCCTCTATCAGTTGTAATAGGTTTCAAGTTTTCCATCAAAGGTTCTTTTTATTAACGGCATTACCAACACTCTTAAAAATATCTGCCCCCATATCAAGAAGTTCTTCATACATTTCGTAGCTTTTATCTACTCCGCAAATAAACATCAACACATGAGCAGTACCTGACACATCCGTTGACTCATCCAAGGATAGAGAAAACCACTGAAGTTGTCCATTTTTGTCAGACAATGATGACAACTGATATGATATATGTAGTTTCTGCGTTGTTTGTTGACAACTGACGCTTTTAAATAAATTTACCGTTTCGGTTCATATTTCTTCGATTACTTCAATCAAGCATTCTTTTATCATATCTCCATCGGTGAATGGCTTGCCACGTTTTCCGATTTCAAGAACCACATGAGAGCTGGCGCGACTCTTGTTCAGTATTCGCTTTGGTAGATAAAGATTGCCGCGATTTCAGTCCTCGCTTAAACCACTCCTCGCCACTAAATCCTGTTAAGTGTCACAATACACAATAGTAATTGAAATCCAAAAAAGCGTATGTTAGCTAGAAATATAGTTAAGGGCAGAAAAATCAAATCTATTTTGGCCCTTGCAACATACTGAAAAAATCATTATGGCACTAAGGCTTCAAAGTTTGGACACACCTAGTATAGATAACATACAAAATTCGGTATTCTAGTTTGTTTAGTTGCATGTTTTCTTCAATGACTAAAGAAAACATTGTCACTTACATTCACAACAAATTTTATATATGTATGTACATAGATCTAGATAATGATTCTTGTCGAATGAATCTTTGATAAAGTTAAAATGCGAAAATAATAGTCTCAGAATCTATATTTCCATCTTTATTTTTCCCTTCTCAAATACCCTGTTAATAATTTATTACGGATGTAAAATATCGGCTACGTAATGATGCTATTTGGAAATGTAATCAGGCAGTAAATAACGCTACAGAGAAAATTGATACTAAAATAAAGAAATTATCTTTCCGACGAAACAGTAACTGTTACGCAGCCAATCCAATAATGTAAAGACTGAAACTTCTTAAAATTCCCTCAATGTTTTCGCGAAACCTTTTGATTTATTAACGAATAGACCATCAATTACAAAACAAAATTGAATGGACGTCGAGATTAAACATAATTCTTTTTATATTACCTAATATCAAAGCGGGCATAGATTTTAATATTAAGACGTTGCGGCACGATCCTCAGACACAATATTAACCTTGTTAAACTTGAACTCTCAGACCTCCTATTCATTCATCCGTTCATAAAGTTCCGCCACATCTTTCCCGTCTTTGGAGAAACGAAGAAAACGAAAAAAATATTTGCCGCTTTTTTAATCGCCCGACGGCCATCTCGTAATCGTTCGGTTCTGGGCTTTTAGAAACTTTTTACTTAGAAATTACTGGTAGGATTTAAATTTTTCAAGTCTTACTTCGGCTAATAAATGTTCGTCTTATCGATTTACCCTAAATCCGCAAAAATACGACCTACGACTGCGGTATAAAGTGAAAAATTCTCGCCCGTGCGGAAATGGACTTGGAACGAGGGAAAACAGGAAGCACTGGCGCGGTCGTATTACTGCAGTGGATATTAAAGTAAAAGTGACTCAACTATCACGTAAAGAGCTTATCGGCACTTGCACATCTACAAAGTTAAACCTTTTGACTTTGAGTCAGGTAGTAGTTATTAATTTTTGAAGAAATGTATGTATAGATGTATACACAGAGTGTGTCGTAGATAATTACTGTAGTGGTTGCTTGAAAACAGGTAGCGATAATAATTAATCGCAGCATGCTTCAGTCTATGTAACTCTATGTGCTTTATAATTTAATAAGGTGGTAAACATTTGATATTAATTGGTATGAGACCATTCTTAATTGCGTGCAAGATGCGTTTCTATTTATGTCAGACATAATTAATTTTTTGAAAATTAGTATGCCGCAAGAAACATTTACAAATGAAATTTCATAGCGGAATGAGTATCTTTTGTTGCTGCTAATAATTTGATGAAATATGTAGATAAATTTTTCACTGAAAATTTTCTAAATATCACTCACTATAACATTTGAAAAATTTTTATGTATTAAAATAACACGAAATCATTTACTGACATTACTCAGCGACATAGTACCTAGTATCAAAAACGAGAACGAAGGGTTTTTCCAGATTATTGTGCACTCGACAATTTGCAGCCAACCTTTTAGAGATGCCGATGCACTTGTTGTTTTTCTAGTAATATTATAACATTTTCTACATAATTTGTATAAAAATTTCATTATTGGAATATTTTGCATTAATATATAGTTTATCACTACAAGTCATTGACTCATGGCTCAATTTTCCCTACCTTTATTTAACTCTCCGTCTGTCCCTGTCCCTAGGCCTGCTCCTACACTTCCACTCTTCTCACGGCGGTTGCAACAGCACCCCACCATCTCTTTTTTGACGTCCCTTTGTTTCATTTCATCAATCCTTTCCTCCAGCACTTTCCTCGCATGTCTATACTCCCGCATCCGACAGACGTGTTCAAGCCACCTCACTCTTTGGACTTTTGGCCAGGCTGTTATAGCTGGCTAAAGATTATTTTGAACTTAAATAATTTGTTATTAGCACCTAATGTTCTACTCACTTTTCTTATTTCTTTCCGGATTTCCGGACTCTCATCGACATTGTTTGTTAATGTTATGTGACCCCAAGGTATTCGAAACTATATACCCTCTCATATTGGTAAACGTCTTCTGTCGTCTTAATGGTAATGACTGTATCGTTAGTGATATTTTGACACATTTCCGTATACTTTGTTTTCGTTTCATTTACTACTAAAACAAAGCTTTTAGCGTTACTTTCTAGTTTGCCAAATATTGTTTTCAATTATCTCCCTGATCTTGTAACTATGATCAGATCATTAGCATATGCAACTACATATCTGATAACGCCGTTGATATATTATTCCATTAGTTTCGATGAATAAAATCAAAAAGTACCGTAAAGTAAAAGTACACGTTTATTTGCAGTGATATTTTCCGTTACCTATCTATCTATCCATATTTTGTTATTTGTCTCCATCAAGGTCATCTATACCAGGTTAATACGTTTAGCTGGCACATCAAGTTTTTCTAGAGACGCGTAAGTATCTTCCAAACTAATGTATCATACGCTTGACGATAATACACAAACAGTATATGCAAATCCAGATTTCGTTCAGAGCAATTCTGCTGGATCTTTAAAAAAAAATCTGGTATGCACTGCCCTGTCCTGCCTCAAAACCTTCTTCATATTGACCGATCCCCTGATTTTGGTACGCAATGTGTTTATTGCGAATGAGACGTGCCAATAATTTGTCTGCTACATCAAATAATGCCATTCCCTGGTGATTTTCCATGCAGCATATATCCCATTTTTTGTGTATAAATGAATTCATTACAAGCGCCCACTCATGGAAAGTAGAAGTCTTTTGTCTCCTGGAAGGTTTGGATGAATATTAAAAGATGTGCTCAACTGAATCTTGATAGGAACTATCACAAGCAAAGCATTGCAGAAGTCAAGGACAGGGAGCAGAAAGTCAGAGAAACCCTTTGGGAAAATCTTCCTGGTCTGAGACATTCCAAGGTATTCCTTGGAAACTTCAATAAGCAAAGAACAAGGACTTTGCTAGAACTAAGTAGCAATAAACTACGTCTACTTGTGGGTTTCGGAACACCCTGATCCTACTGCATCGCTATTGCAGCTATTCGCGCCAGTTTGGGTAAAGATGTCATTGATGTCTAAAGTTTGTTGGCAAATTCTAACATGTTCTGGTTTTTGTAAATTTGATTGGATACAAACCTAGTTACAACCTTTTTCAACTGTAAATGCTCGTGCAATATTGATCTCACTTGTGAGGATCCAATCTTCAGATTGGATTCTATCATTGCATAAGTAATGCGGCTGTCTTCTTCCACCATCTTCTTCACCGCAGTAACGTTCGAACGTTAACAGCAGTTAAAGGAGAGCCAGCTTCTTTTCTGTGTACCACCGACTTGCAACTTTGTTCAAATTCTTTATACTATTTAGTAATAATAATAATAATGTTGCGAGATTCTCAAATGCCGATTTTCAACCTTACAACATTATCCGTTCTCTCGTGATAATTCTATTTTTTCGATAACAAAAGCCTATTCTATGGACTATTTCTTGGACACTATTCAACCGAATTGCACAAACTAAACTGCAATTAACAGTAAAATATCCCTCGGATGTCTGGATTAGGCAGGCAGGTGACAGAAAACACCATTGCTCTTAACAAATGACAGAACTTTACAAGAATATTTTCTCTTCTTTTCGAAAAGGTTTCTAAACAACAAAAAAAGAAGTGAACAATGTATGTATGTTAGCGTTTATTCGGAAGTCACAACTGAAGATCACAAGATATACAAGTGTGAACGGCCGGCAAAGGGTGCATTCGTAGGAATCTTTAATTTAGATGGAACACTCAGCCCACTCCCCTCATAAACTAGCAGATTATTTTTAATTTTCTTTGATTTGTTCTTGTACACATTTATGATATATCTATTTTCATTGCACTCTTCAAGTAATACGATTTTGCGTTTTTGTATAAATACTATCTTCATATGCAAAATAATAAATTCTGGAAAGAGATGTATCGCAGAGACCTATGAAAGTATGAAAACTGAAATCTGAATGCTCGTAAACAGCTCATTTGTACGCATAGCGTATGTGTATGTCTACACACATATGCAATCTTTTTACGGATGAAATTGTCTCTGACATTTATAAAGTACTTTACATACACATTTGCGTACGTGTTAACGAGCACTACGTACCCGTAAAAATGTGAATAAACAATGTCATCGTTCATTTTGCGCCTTGATGCCTATATTGTTTCGTCCAATTCTATTCTACATACCCATTGTCACGTGCGGTGTGACAAGCGACGTTCCTTCACACATCCACAATAATCTCTTTCGTCGGACCTATCCGGAATTTAGCACGTAAACAATTCTAATTTGATAAGATAACGTTTCGGAATGATCATTGCGGTACGGCCTTATCTTCGTTGGAGGTATGCTTTGCATTAATGCGGCGGTGGTAAATATAAATCCACGATTGCACGTGATTACGGCGTCGGTCGCTGTACAGTTATACACACCCAGCTCAATTTGTCAGCGGTTATGGCGGCAAATAATGCTAATTTGCTGTTATTGTGCGCTGTTCATTAGCTATTTAATAAATCTACTACAGTGGGCTTGTTTAATCATGATATACGAATTGATTTTGACTACTAGAACACAAATGTTTGCGGTAGTAAACGAAGAGAAAGGTGTTTCGGAACTAGCAAAACTGGTATGTTAATCAAATATGTTTCTCATACCAATGCAACCACTTCATCAGTGTTATCGTCAAAATTTTGGTTTCTAATTCGCAGGATAACGCTAAAATATATTCCATGAGAAACACATCAAACATTACACAACACCATTCAGTTGTTGTTAATCTATCAATCAAAGTGCCAAAGTTGAGTCGTCTGGCTCTATTTGCTAATAAGTTGTCTTGTGTTAAAATAGAAGCTGCTCAAAAATTTTGAGAAAAGGACAAAAAACTTTATGCTGTCATTAAATATCTACAAAAAGGGTTAGCTCAATAACAAATTTATGAATATATCGTTAGTGTACTTGGAGATCATGCGACTTCATATCAGGTGGTGAAGAATTAGTCTTTCGATGTGGAACAGTTTGCGAACATGCAAAAGGTGCTGGTCGGACCCAAACTGTGTGCAGTCAGGAAAATATTGATCGCGTTTGTGACTTGACTAACAAGATCGTAGCTTAAATACTAGACGTTCAGCGGAGACAACAGACTTTTCGAACGGTACAACTGGAACAATAATCATTTGCTATTTGGGACTTTATAAGGTATCTGCAATATGGGTACCCTGAATGCTGACACCCCAACAACGCCACGACTTTATATGCAATTTTAAAATTGTTTAATAGTGATCTAAAAAAAATCGCGATCGTTTTATTACAGTTGATGAAAGGTGGATTTACTGCTTACGCAAGGAGTCGCGACATAGGAGATCTCTACTACCACGCAAGTTGGTGGTATAACCCTCGGCAGATAAGATTATGGCCACCATTTGCTGGAATGCCAAAAGAATTTTATTAACTGATTACTTGAGTAGAAAATGAATATAGCCGGTCTTCAGCCACTGGACCGAAGATGAAGAACGAAATGGAATCCTGATAGAGAGGATGTCTGAAGTTCGTCATGGCTCCGTCTTGGGCCCGGCACTGTTCAGCGTTTATGACGTAGACATCTCCAAACTGACTGACCACCGAGTATTCAGCACCATATACGCGGAGGACACCGCAATAGTGGCAACTTTGAGGAACACCATGATCGTAGCTCAGCTCGCTCAGGTGCTGCTACATCGAATCGAAGGATTCTTTGGCGCATGTGATCTGACAATTAATTCGAGGAAATCTCAAGCCATTGCGTTCAGTTGGAGACTATAATCCCTGCCACAAAAGATATCTGTTCAACGGGAGGAAATCAAATGAAGCAGAAAGATCGAATACCTGGACATGATTCTCGACAGCAGGCTGTCTTTTTCGATGCATGTAGCTATGAACAGTGCCATCGGCCGGATCTTCCATCTATATCCTATTCTAAGTGATCATAAACTTGTTCTCAAAGTGAGCACGATAGACCATTTATCCACCCCATTCTAAACTATGCCAGCCCAGTTTAGGTTACAGCAGCTCCAACTAACATCCCTCCGCTAGTGAGAGTACACACTTGCGTCCTGCAATTAGTATTTCACATCCTTAGGCAAACCTCGCTGGCCGCCCCCCGACATTTAACAACGGCTGAGGTGGACTACCTGAGGACTTCTTGAACAGATTTAACCGAAGATTCTTCGAGAAGGATCTCAACAGCAGCAACCCGGCGGTGAGCAGCGCAATTGCGTAAAAATCAGCGGAATCCACTAAACATCGGACCACAATGGAAACATTCTGATCAGCGTGATCCCATGTAAAACACTAACCAGCAGCGAAGGAGATTCAGGAAGAAAACTCCAAGTTAGCCCAACCAACAATGTCCGAGGACTATCAGAAGTACACCCCAAGATGAAGATCCCTTGTAGAAGCAGGTCGAAAATCCCATGAACGAATCGTTAAATTTCATGTTCAGTTTGTGTGCGATAGTTGAACGTCTTTATATTTCATAATGCTCTGTACGTATACAAATAGTCCCAACATGCTTCTATTATGTACCTATGTATGTCAAGAATTCATTCCAGCGACCTAAACAGAATCTTTAGCTTTTAATAAAAGAAATATGTTCACCAGTTTGGCCTAAAAAATAATACCAGCACAAGGAATGGGTTCCTCATATTTTCTGCGCACGGTCTGCTGTTACACTGAAAGGCTGGTCAAACGGTTAGACCATTTGTTCGATTGCCACTTTTTCTACACGAAAGCTTTTAGTTCTTCAGCACAAATAAGAACACGATTAGCTGCGCTAGTGTATCTTCTGTTACTTGTACAGTACTTCATTCATATACCTTGGCATTTCCAAGATCTATAGGTGCTTCCAGTAAAAGCTATGCCACTAGAGATGCAGATGAAAAAATGTCCGAGTTGATATCGACCAGCGGCGATGAATATTTACCGTCTCTAGATGAAGGATGCTACTTAGTAAATCAGTCAGAATGAAATGAATTTATTTGAGATCTAAGTTTGTCAGAAACTTCAGGGATACAAGGTAGTACAACAGGGCGCATATATACATACTTAATAATTGCCAGACGAAAACTGTCACTGTATTTTTCAGTCGAAGAAGGTGGTCCACTCTACAATAATATTGATGATTTAATGCTGACATTAGGTCATCAACACAACCTAGGACCGTACAATGGTATAAAAGAACAGTAAAATGAAGAACATTATAGTATGTGAGAATGTTTCTACCAAAGCTTGATGTACCAAAATAAATTTATTTTGATTGTTATTACAACAACTGTTCCCAAAGAGAAAGTAAAACCGTACTTATATAGTTCCCAAAGAAAAATAAAGAAATAAAATATATACAAAAAATCTCTATAATAGGCGCTCTCATGGTCGCTCAAGTTTTTGGCATCCTTCGACGTTTTTTAAAGAAATGAAAATTTCCTGTCTACTGATGATCAAACTGTCAAGTCCTGTTGGAGTAATGAGTTTAAAACTGTTGGCAAAGCAATCATATCTTGCAGTGCGTGACAAAAAGCAATGCTAAAAATTGTAAAAATCTTATTTTTTACCAAATTTTAATCCGAGTCTTACCTTAACCACTATTAATTTTTATTTATTTTCTACATACTAAATGAGGAGCGTTCATGCAAAGTCAGACATCTTCACTGTTGGTCAAAATTTTAGTTTGATATGATTTCGTAGTATCCTTGGTTGTTTGTATCGTTTACAATGCTCAGAATAGTTCAAAGACAGTTTCATCCCATAGTAATCTGAACCACAATATGGCCAGTTCAGTCAAAATCATACATATCCAATTTGAACACTTTTATCGAGGATATACCACAGACGCAAGAAGAAAACTACAACGCAGAGTGAAGTAAAGGAACTGACCCTGTCTGTGACCATGCTGTTGTTGTATTTGTTGCTGCCTGTTGTATTCTTCATTTCAATTTGTCAATAATACTATTTCGAAGTACCATTTTTCCAATCCCTTTTTCTCGTAAAACAATAATAGATAGAATTAGGTACATGTGAATTGTACATATGTTCAAACAAAACCAGACACACTTGCAGCGACAGTGTGTTGCCAGTGTTGCCAGCTTGCATTCACCATAACCAGTGTTAAAAATATTATTTGCTATACTACTTATATAAGCCGCAGAATAATAATTGCAATACTCTTAGAATAAACCGTTTTTTTTTTCGTTTTTCTCGAAACTACGTTATGTGGATATGTCTGATTTTGTATGAAGCTCCTCAAATATACTTTAGGTTTCTTACTATGAGCTGAATAAATTTTAGTTATAGTAGTGTAGTATCTATTGCTAAAGCCGAAGTTATTGTATTATGATTTCCAATAGGTTGTTATAGCGAACATTGACAAACCATAAGTTATTGCAGATGTATGCAGATCAACGTAAGATGTTGCCTTTCCACATTTGTCATGCAATTCTGGAAACTATAGAAAATCAAATTCAGGCAAGAGCTATCAGAGTTTGAATCCGATACATCCGGGCTAGTCGGCAAGTGTACTAGCTATTACACCACTAGTCCGGCAACGATGCGGGCATTACATATACCTACTCTATATTCCACTCACAAACTTTGTTAGTTTGCTCGAAACGTATACAACAACCACTCGTTTCACTCAGCTAGTCGAATTAAAATAATCCTTTGTAAAACGGTTTACTCACTCGAATGCATTTGTCGACTATTAATAATAGATGCCTTTAAAGGAAAAGCAATGCGAATGGAGGAAGTAGATTTACAGAATTAGTTAAAACGATCTTTTTTTTCGTATTGTACAGGCTCCGCAGTGGATTACATTCAACTAACTTTTCAAACTTACACGGATAATAAATACATGGCTCTTTCGTAATTGACAAATTTATCTACGAACATTGTGCATAGTTTTATTAGTTATTTGCGCGGAGAAATAGCGCCGAATTTGAATTATGAAGTAGTATGCGATTTTAGAGGGTGTGGATATAAGAATGATGACAATACCTCTTACAAGTGTTCTTGAGAAATTAAGTCCTTCTTGCACGTATCCCAAGAAAAGGAGTAACTGAGAAAAAAACATCCTATCTAATTACGTAAACTCTAAAGCAAAGCTTAAGAGTCGGCTATTAAAGTCAACTTTATTTTTACTTCCTTAACTTTTATAGACTCCTTTAGTTGGTTCAATTACACTCGTTTCCAGTTCCACTTTACAATCATTTTTATTAGTAGGACATGACTTAGTTTCTAACGACTGGTTTATTGTTTCAATAAATGATTCGTACATGTTGAATCTCTCTTTAATTAATTTAATATATGCGCTTACATTTCTAAATTGTGTTGTTTCGATAAAATTAGTACTGTCATAGTAAACTAGTAACCTTTTATATCAAGTGAACTATAGAAAGCATTTTCAGAGTAAGTCCTGAATAAATCATGATTCTTTTCTTTTAATGTGAATATGTTACTCTGCCAACAATTTTTTCTTGATTAGAGAAACATCTTCAACATCTATGAAGAAGGAAGTCGTTTATTCTACTGTGCAAATCAAAAGAATAACAATATTAATTCTACATACATACCTACTTTCAATTGCAGATCATCAGAAACGCCAAAGCGGACTTTGAGACACGCTCTTAGGATGGTGAGTCTAAAGATTTATTGCCCAACAGGATCCCATTACAGGACAATATTCGGTATAACAAAAATTTTAAATATATATGTACAGCGTCATTCATAAAGTTCGCACCATATGGGCGTTTTGTTTATTATTGCTTTGGGCGAAATTTCAGTAGGACACAAAATTTGTGCATCCTTTAGAAGCAAATTCAGACTGATTAGATGAAGTGCATCGTTTCTCATACACCCAGTGGCCGCTATAATTTGAAAAGAGCTTAAACGTAAACTGGGTTAATTTTTAAAACTACAAAAAAATGGTATTAAGAAAAGTTATTTAGAATTAAAACCTATGTCTAAATACTAAACTACAGTCTCCCTTTAAAAATGAAAAAGTTTCCATTTTTTCGATTCTCCCCGTATATAAATCAAAATTTCCAAAAACTAATATTTTTACGGCGTTTCTGTGTAATAGAGCAGCACTAAAAGGAATCCACAATAATGTTTACCAACGGCTTCGCGTTGTTGTGAGCGAATATTGAGATTTACTGAAAAAATGTGCTTCTTCTTGGAACATTGCCAATAAAGCACCGCAAAAAATTAATTATAAGTAAAACAACTAAACTTTCTGGCTAACAAAGAATGCGGTTTATAGTATTTTCTATTTTGAAGTGCTGCGGCAATATTGAAGAATTTGGGTTGGCAACACTAAAAATCTTGCCAAAGACAGCTATAGATTTCGTGTATTAAACTGCAGTTTCTGTTTTGACACAAATGTCAAATTGACACTTTCGTTTAGTTTCATTCATTTCATTAGTCTCTTTTGAAAGTCGGAACGTCGGAACAGTTAGTTTCCGCCGATAAAATTACGCATTCAAGATAAAATTGAAATAGTGTTGATTGTTGGCAACAATTATAAAACTTATCGAGAAGCAGCTTTCATTTTTAACCAAAACCATCTGGATAAGATTATTAGCCACACAACAGTAGGAAAAATTGTTTCAAAATTCAAAAATAGCGGATCCGTTGGAAATAATTTTAAAAAGAAACAGAGAAAGTGGGTCACAAATGAAAATGCAGAATTTGCAGTAATGCAGTGTTGTGGAGATGCCAAAAACGTCTATTTCTACGTTGTCGCCTAATTTGAATATATCTTGTACTTCTATATAGAGGCTTCTGAAGAAAAATAAATTCAAAGCTTATAAACCAAAATTTGTACACACTTTTAATGAGCGCGATTATGATCAACGAATCTACTTTTCCTTCTGGTTGCAAGGTAAAATTGAAGAGGACCGATCATTTACAAAATTTATCTTGTTTACTGATGAATGTACTTTCACTTCAAATGGAATTGTTTCTTCACAGAATTGTAGATAGTAGTAGCAATCCTGATTTCATAATAGAAACAAATAATCAGTATTGTTTTAAAGTAAATGTTTGGTTGGTATGGTATTTTTAATAACAGGATTGTTGGTCCATTTTTCTTTAGAGGAGCTCTTAACGCTGCGAGATATTTGCAATTTTTACGAAATGAATTCTTTGCCGTTTTAGAAGATTTTACGTTGGAAGAAAGATTAAAAATGTACTTTAAACAAGCTCCCATTCACATTACCTTGGAGGTTAGAAATTGGTTGAATACAACATTTCCAGGAAAGTGGATAGGTAGATTTTCAGAAATAAATTGGCCGCCCTGCTCTCTAGATATGACACCATGCGACTTCTTTTTGTGGGAATATTTAAAAAATAAAGTTTATACACAGGCCTTTCCAAAATATTGTCCATTTAGAAAAAATAATTCAACAATGTGTATATGTGATATTCCCCCACATATTCTCGAGAATATTCAACGTCAAATGTATGACAGAACGATTTTATGTACTGAAAGAGATGGAAGGCATGCAGGAATTTAAGTCAAAATAGTTTTTGCCTAATTTATCCTGAAATTACCTTTTTGAAAGCAGCCGTCTCGTTTGTATTATTTTGTTAGTTTTATGCAATGATCATAAAGGAATCATAAAATAGAGCTTCGCTATTTGAGGCAATTATATCAACGAATGAAATATTTAAGGCATGGTGCACCTATAGGCGCGAGAACAAATTTACGTAAAGCTTGAAACATTGATCATAAACTTCGGATGAACTACCTGTTCTCATGGACAATAAAGATGATATAAGGGCAGTATTTCTAAATCAATACAACAATACTGAAAACTGTATATGTATATGTCTATGTTATTGATTAATTTCCTGCATAACGTAGGTGGTTACTAATTTGTTAAACACACAGAAATCTCAAGCTTCGTAATATTAGTCTTCGCGAAGAAAACGATTCTTGCTTTCCAATTTAAAATCTCGAGCAAGGGATACGCCAACGCAGGAAAGTATCGGATTCGGATCAATAGTTTATTCTATTTTAAAATTTAGATGAAATACATGTATGTGAATATAAAGAACATAATCTTTTATTTTATTTAAAAAAACTCCACCACAAGTCTTCTAATTAACTGATTCTTCTGAAATTAACTATATATGATATCTTGTACTCACTGGCGTAGAAAAGTGGTGCAGAAGATTATTTACCCGAATATATGAACATTTTAGTTTTGTAAGAACTGCGGTTCTTAAGTAACGTAGAAAGTCCACAGCCTGAGCTCCTCGGGTGTAAATGAAACTAAACTTAGTAATTCGCTACCTACTATGCTTCCATAATTATCTGCTTAAACTCATGACAATTTCTTGACCGCATGCTTTCCTGGTAGGTACATAGTTTTGATCAATTGCCTGCATACATTTTTATGGAATTAATATCCGCTTTCTTTCCGACCCATAATAAAAAAAATCGGAAAATCGGCGCGTTTCAAGTTGAAACGTAAATTCCTTACAGATGGGAAACTTGAAATTGCTGGAAGGACTGAAAAGTTGACAGAAATGGACAATGCCAGAAGATAACAGTCGATAAGTATAAATGTTTGTACTTCGCCTTCAACGGAAACTTCAAATGGGAAATTAGAAACAACCAAATCTAATATTCGGCTGTCCACGTTTCTGACAGTGTTATGCTGCTGAAGGTTAAGCACATCTAGGAAGTTGCCAAATATTTCGTTCTTTGCACAGGTAGTTGAAAGCAAAAGAAAGTGTGATGATGATAGGAAGCGTATCAAGAAGATATGATTTCAAGAGCACCAAAAATAGTTCGCAATTGGTATGTCAGGTGGTAGATAAATACCTACAATAAAAAAGCAAAATGGGCCAATGTGGCAGTCGCAGACAAGATCAATCAATGGGACAAGAACGGATAGGTTGAAGGCGTCAAGTTCTGTAGACGATATTTTCTGTGACAAGCCCAAAATCACGTCACCACCCCTAGTTCTCGAAGTGGACACAAAATTTCTGACATAACGAGCAACGTTGTAGAAGTAGGGGAACAACTCAAAATCACTTATAGAATCGTCCAGTCTCTGTTGTTAATATTATATCATAAGATCAGAAGCATTATTAAAAAAAGAGTGAGTTTTGGTTCGTAAACTACGGGCATTTTGATAATAATAATAATAATAATGTGTTTATTGCCCAACAGACATATATCCACTAAAAAGACAATATTTGAAATAGTAATGTAATGCAATGCTCTAAATATATATGTATACTAAATACTATACTAAAACAGATAGTACCTATAAACAAGCTTAATGGGGTAATGTGGAAACAGGTAAATGGAACGGATCAGGATAAAGTTTGTTTGCATTCCTCGCCAATGGGTAGGAGGCGCCCTGGAGAATACATTAGTTCTTGCCGTGGCAACGGCGAAGGTGTAACATATTTAGGAACAAGAATATTTATATTGGAAAGCAGATGCGGGGCATCGATTCGTTGCGTATCAATTTTAATAAAACGTTAGCACTATTTAGTTCTCTGCCGTCAGTTAGTGACATAAAATTGTGTTGTTCTAGTAATTCTCCGTGGTCACAGCCTCGTAGAGGATAGATACCCGATGCTTTGAACGAAAGATACTTTAGGAACCTTCTCTGTACTCTTCCCAGTAGCATGTTTTGAAAAAGGAAACATGGGTACCAGATTATAGAAGCAAATTCAAGCTTTGGACGCACCAGGGTGAAAACTAACATTTTCAGGGTACTTAAGTTTGAGAACGAGCGGCAAGACCTGATAACAAAACAAAGCGAGCGTGATGCAGAAGAACACATTGCAGAAATGTGGTCGGTGAACTGAAGTTGTTGGTCAAATAGAACACCCAGATCTCGTATTTTGGTCAGTCTCGATAAAGAGAATTGTCCCACAGAATAGAGAAATAATAACGGCTTAGTTTTTGAGGTATAAGTAACAACGGCACACTTGCTTACGCTTAGCATAATCTTTTTTTTTTAAAACCAATTATTAATAATATCACGATCTCTTTGCAAAGTTTTACAATCGGGGATGGTAGATATCTCCGAATAAATTTTTAAATCGTCAGCATAGGCGAGAACACGGGAACTAAGGCTGGATAAAAGATCGTTGATATAAATGTTAAAAAGAAGTGGGCCTAAATTTGGTCCCTGAGGAACCCCTGATGAAACTGTGAATGTTCTGGAATAGAAGCTGTTATAGCAAACGTAACTGGTGCGAGTATCTAAATAGGAAGCCATAAAGTTTATAGTCGTAGAAGAAAACTCCAGGGAATCAAGTTTGGAAAGTAACATAGTATGGTCTATGGTGTCGAAGGCCTTGGCAAAATCGTTGTATAGAACATCAACTTGTTCTGTGTTGATACAGGAACTAATATAATGCGTAATTTCAGCCAGATTTGTTAGGACTGATCTTTCTTTCATAAAACAATGCTGCACAGGTGCAATGTAACATTTCACATTATTGTAGATTGTAGTGTAAATGGGATGTTCAAATACTTTAGCACAATCTGATATATACTAATAGGCCTATAGTTCGGTACGTCCCATTTATTCCCTTTTTTTTAATACTGGGTTGACTTTGCATATTTTCCAGACACCTGGAAAAGGTACGCAGAGCGAGATTGAATATTTCGCACAATGGATCACACAGTACACTATTTCTAATGAAGATAAATAAATAGATAATAAGGAACAAGTAACAGAAATTACCTTTGAAAGGTTTGAAGTTAATTCTCTCTGGTTACATGAAATAAATTAATACATTTATGACAACATCCTTAGAGTTCAGTATTACCAAATTCCAAATGACCCGCTTGTTATGGAATTGCGTGGTTTTATGTATGAATTCGTGATTGCAGTAGGTTAGCTCTCATTTAGAACTAGAAACAATTCGTAATACGTTTTCAATACACTACGATCTACAACCAAATCGAATCAAACATCAGCAGTATTTGCATATTGAATTGTGCAACGCGAACGACGGAAGCTGTTAACTAAAAAGGGGTGGTAGTGGAACGCAAGCACCACAAACGCCGCACAAATACATTGTTTACTGATTAATTCGTACAATTAGAGATGGGCGGATATGTATGTATGTACACGATTTTGATTGCCTTTGATATGCATTTTGTTGAGACATTTTACCATTGAGCTTCAAATAATTTAGTAATTGTAAATCACCACAAGGAAAACATAATAATTCGTGTTAAACACTTAAGTACATGAATTACAAGAGAACAGTTGTTTACAGCCATTGTTAAAATATTTTAGGAGTTTCTTCAATTGCATTTAAAGAAAAGATTTCTTATGTACCTATAATTGTATAAACAGATCGTTATAGATTTAAATTTTATACAGTTTATGGGCTAAAAACAAAAGTACAACTCGTGGTGGAATCATCATGACAGTGGCAGGTTGCTGAGCATTAGGAGGAAATCTATTACATGTTTAAAAATTTAGAACCATCTGGAATGGCATCGGTTGAATTGCTCTGGGCAGCCGTAAATAAAGCAGTAAGTACGAACAAGGAAAATCGCTAACATTAGCCAAAAATATGGCGGCGAAACCAGCTTAGAAAGCTGTATATTTAATGCCTTCCGGGTTCATATTCATTATATTTACGGACATAATTAATTAAAACGTTTGTTTTATATTTCAATGGAATTATCAGGATTGCTTGTTTACAATGTAAAAGAAAAATACAGATTAGATTCTCCTAGTGCATGCAGTTTCGTTGGAGTATACGTATGTAGGCTGAGGGTAATTCATTTCTGTAGCACTAGTTACTGAAATTAAATAGTTAAATGAAGAAGCAAGTTATTAACACAATTTTGCAGAGACAATTAAAACTTGTCTTATTAATAGATTTTTCGAAAAAAATTTTAACTATTTGTAAAGGGAATACATTCTAAAAGCTTTCTAAAAAACATTAACTATATTATGATACAACATTGACAATATATCTAGTAAAGCGTTAGTTGGAATGCTGAATGCTTAAGATTTTACGAGTCATTACATAGAAATCTGCCAACGGACATAAAAAATTTAACAAACTAAACTCGAAAGAAAAACTGCGAAATCCAATTTCCTTCGTACGTTACACAAAAGCCAACTTTTAGAAACGTGACAGCTCATTCCGCTTAAAAATATCTCAATCGCACAAGTTCAGTCCAGTGTCGAGGGCAATAATGTCTGCTTTAAGGTCCTGTGAGTCGCCACTTGCTGCTTTCAATCTCTTTCGATTCTACACATTGAAACTTACTGAGCATAAGGTACAGGTTAAGGAAACAAGTATAAAGGAATTTAATCCATTTTCTACAATTCTAAGAACATGTTCTAACTTTTTTCTGGCCAGCGCCGCTTTTAATATCTGGAAAAGATAACCACGATAATAACATCTTAGGTTTACTACTTGTTATTATTTTTCTTCCTAATTCCATATTATTGTTAGCTTAAAACTGAAAGTTACATTATTGTGACATGCTACATAATTTTGGAATTGCACTGTTACGTTGATGTTTATAATTTTTTTTTATAAACAACGATATTCCATTGAAGCATACAATAACGGAGCAGATAAGCACTAACACATCTCAGTAATAGAGATAAGATAATTGTTAATTTACTATCCTGTTGTAGTTCATTTTTTTGTACATAAATATGAAATATAGGTCGCGAGAAAAGTAATCTATTTTTTTATCAATAGAAGTGAATAAGGAAAAAATACGTTATATATTACAATTTTGTTTCGACACACGCGAAAAAGCAACGTAATCGGCCAAAATTATGCATGAAGTTTATGAGCCCTATATTGCAAGTGAACATAACGCGCAATTTTGGTTTCGTCGATTTCTTTCCGGAAATATTGATGTGAAAGACGCTGCACACTCGGGAAAGCCTGTCATCGTAAACGTCGATAAAATCATTGAAAAAGAGAATCAAGACCGACATATGTATGTATATGTAAGCAGCGTACAGCTTCTTAAATAGTTAGATATCTGCTAGAGCGCATTTCGGTCGGCGAATCTCTGTTAAGTCGTATCAAAGTCGAACCATTTCTGATGCGTATGGTGACTGGAGATGAGAAATTGGTTACCTATAACAATTATATTCAAAAACGATCATGGTAAAAGCGCAGCAGAACGCCCCAGGCCGTCGCTAACCTTGGTTGGACGGCCAGAAAAATTCTACTCTCTGTTTGGTAGGACTATACTGGCTCCTATATTATGAGCTTCTTCAACCTAGCCAATCACTAAATTCCAAAGTATATTGGACCGTTTGAACCAGACAGTTGACCAGAAACGATTCGAATTTGTTAATTGGAAGGGAGATATTTTCCACCAAGATTACGCCAGACCACAGACTTCCTTGATGATGTGCCAGAAGCTTCGCGAGCTTGAGATTCTCATGTATCCTCCTTATAGTACGCATATAGCCCACAACTATTATCACTTATTCAGAACGTTACAAAAGTACTCTATGGATGTAAAACTGGCGTCAACAGAGGCATGTGAAAGTCATCTGCCCCAGTTGCTTGCCAGAAAAGATAAAAATTGCTTTGAAAAGGGAATCATGAAATTACCGTCAAAACGGCATTAAATAATTAAACAAAACGGCGCATAATTGATCTGAGCCCGTTAAACCTACGTATATTGAATAAAGTACTGAAACCACCACCGTTTATTTGGAAGGACTGTTATTAAACATTACTCCAGAATAAATAAGAATCAGACCCATTTTCTAATGCAAAAGATACAATTGTCTACAAGAAGTCCAAAACTGAAAATTCATTTGTATCATTTCGTACAAAATAAAAAAAAATTCTGCCGTATTTAACAAAGCATACTATTATTCAAGCTGTTAATGTAGACATCAAGTCATATAGTATTGAGTTAGTTATTGTTGTCACCCTTAACTTCTATCAGACTAAAAAATACTAAAACAGAAATTTTAGATATTCTGTCATTTCGAAAGTAGGTCATCGATTTAAAATATTTGAGATGACCAACCACATCCAGTGTCTTGAAAGTTGACAATGACCTCGTTACTTGAAAGGTTGTATTGGCCAGTATTCATTGGTGCTAAACAGTTGTGTGCGGATACTAATAGTGACATTGTTGTTGATGGTGCACATATAGAACTTGTAAAGGAAATTAAATACCTTGGTATTATTATAGACAACAGATTATCTTTTAAGAACCACGTAGACTGTATAGTTAAAAAGGTTGCTAAGAAAATAGGTTTCTTTGGTAGAATCAGTTCCAAACTTAATACCTGGGCAAGAATTTTAGTATATACAAGTATTATTGCCCCACACTTTAAGTGTGCCACTGTGATGCTTCTAATAGGAGATGGTGATATGTTTAAATTGCAGAAGTTGCAAAATAAAACAATGCGAATAATATTGAACTGTAACAGACACACAAAAATATCTCTCATGCTGGAGGCGTTGCAGTGGCTCAGTATTCGACAAAGACTTTATTTTAATAGTTTGGTTTTGATATATAAAATTGTACATAACAAAATGCCTAATTATTTAAATAGATATATTACATACAATTGTGATATACATGTACATAACACGAGAAATATAAAGAGATTTAGATTGCCGTTAAATAAGAAGTCTTGTTCACAGAATAATTTATATTACAAAGGATTAAAATTATATACTGAAAGGTGAGTGAAGCAAAACAGGCGAGTACTATAAGTCAATTTAAGAAATACTGTAGTTTGCAATGTTAAAAGTATATGTAACATTTAGTTAGTAAGAGTGATAATAGTGTATATGAAGACATATTTGGACGAATAAAGATTATTATTATTATTATTTTCGATCAATTTTAGAATATGTATTGGGAATTTAACTATTATTTTTAATAATGTAATCGGCTAATCATGCCTTAATTTTATCAAATTAAGCTCTTGACTAGGTTTTCTTGCCATGTTTTCCCTAGTCCTTGAACAGTATTATTAGAGCTTGACAAAAAATACATTGATATAAGGATCATTATTCTTATGATTATAAAATATCATTTCACAAATATCTTAAATTGTCCACGATATTGTGAACATAATCTTGTATATCACTAATTAAATGTCAATTTTATTCCACAGAAGACGTTATAACGAAAACCTAATAAATTGTGAAGGTTCTGGAATAAATTAATAAATTTGATCTTTTATCGAATTATAGTGTTTCAATTGACCTACCAGTGGAAAAAAAACAGGAAAATAAGATAAGGACATAAAAGGTCGTAAGAGTGCATATACTATTTATATGGAAACTTTTCATGAGTGTACTATCGCCGCCAAAAGTAGCGAATCACACTTCAAGCGATATGACCTTTCATATACCTGTGTAACATCCGACTAATCGCACTGGGCGACTGTAATTAGAGACGGATACCTACCTAGCACGTAAATTTAATGCAGAAGAATTTGTAAATCTATCTCTTACTCTATATTATAAATAAGTGCCTACTAGGATTATTAGATTTCGTAAACACAAGCAGCCTTTTCTGTTTCTTCGTAGTAAATTAGATATGCGTAAAACATGCATTTTCCACTTGCATATTTTAAATCATACTCTTCTTAATAGTAACACAATTTTATTTATAGAAAACAAAGAATTGTTCGGAAAGCGGTATTAAGAAACGATTTTAATCATATTTAAAGAAATTTACTACGGATCCTCTTAAATTCCTAATGTCTTTTAAATTACTGTAAGTGCAGTATTTATTGAACCGACTAAAACTTCTTAAGTTCTTGTTCTTCAACGAATTTTGTACCGTTAATATAGGCAAATTTTAAATATATTTTTAATTACAAACATAGTTCTAATCCCACGAAATTCTTAGAAATAATAGACATTTTGCTATTAGACACATTGTATATTTTGCGCTGTTTGATTAAAATATTCCGCAAATATATTAATAAATTAATATAAAAGTCGTTCCATCTTCCATAGTTACACGTCCTATTCTACAATTTTATAATTTTTGCAATTATTGTTTGAATCATATTTTGCATGAGAAATTTATCCTAAAATTTCTTTCTCTTCAATTAATTTGGCTACGTTCTACCTTAGCTTAGTACATCATATTTATTTCCAATATATTCATAACTCGCTTCGTTTAAATTTATTTAAATGCTCGCTGCCCTTTAGCCTGCAGGTATACGGCTTGGTACAACTGCCCAGTTATTTTACCTGAATAAACGATTCAGGACCGAAAGCCTATAATAGACGCGTTTTATTGCAGTTTGATTCGCTACTTCTGGCGGCGATCGTACATAATAGTTACATACGATATCATAATCTGAGTAAACAAATATTTTTGAGATTCAAGTGAAGGGAATATCCTGATCGTACTGTGTTGATGTATAATAAAATTACACCAGAAACATGAAATGATATAGACTGCATACCCGTTTCTAATGCAATTCTGTTGTATGTGGGGTATTCATGTTTCTTTTGTTTTGTGCACTTTTATTAATATCTAAGTAGCAGATTGTTTAATGTATACATTGCACTTCGGCATTGCACTATTAACTTGTCCCTTCTCTACAAATATGATAAAAGTTAGCATCTTATTGCTTAATGCTAGCACCAGCTCATACTAGCATTTAAGAAGCTAGCATCACTGAAACTTTCCTAATAATAATCAGGCTTCTTTGTGGGAGGAGAAGAGATAGTGTAATTGTTAAGAGGGTGCTAGTTTTTTTCTCGATGCTGAGATGTTATATTAAACTCCAAGACGCGATAAATGGTCCCGGTAATATTAAATCTACGTAATTTGCGTTAAAATGACTGATATTTTATGGTATAACACCTGCATTTATCACTGCATCAGAGAAAACAGAAATAATGCGTTTTAACGTAACGAGTTGCTTTAAGCGTCGACAAAATATTTCAAAGGTATAATAATTTCAAATATTTACTCACATGCATATTACAAATTACTGCAATTAGGAAAGTTGTAAAGGTTTCATAGCGTAAAGCATTCAATTAAAACACTAACTCATACCGTGTACTGGTTTTATTAATTTAAAAACTTCGGTAGAATTAAATTACAAGCGAGTGCACATTTTAAACGAACTTCTACAACAAAACTATTAATGCACATTAAAACACATTTTAGTAATGCTGCAGTTAAATAAATATCATACTTAACTTTCAGTTTGAAAGTTTCGAAAGTGGGTGGTATGAAACTGTTATTTGCTTCATTATAGTTTGCTTACTGGCATCGTTAGAAATAATTATTAAAGGGCTCACAGGACGAATACTCGTAAACTAAAATATACTCGAGGTAAAGGGTATGATACTATGCGTGCTCTCAATATACTTCTGAGTAGAGTTGTTTACTAACAAAGCGGCGTACAATATACTCATAGAAGACATAGCAGTACCCAGAAGGGATAGGAATTCTTTGATTCTACTTCGCAGAAAAATTTAACTATTAAAAGGTAGTAAATTCTTAATAAAGAACAAAAATATAATCATGTTTTTTAATAACAGGTGCGTGCCTCTTCGTGATACCAGTATTGTGTTTGGGACACAATACTGGTGTGTGGGTAATTCGTTTTGAAGAACTTACAGGGTCTGCGGAGAATGCATTGCGTTCCTCAGTCTTCTCTTCATAATGTAGCAAACATGTTCGATGGGCAACAGATCCGAATATCGGTGTGGAGAACGGCTTGCAATACGAAAAAGTGGAAGAATATGGGGTTGTAACACGATTACGAAACTAGATCTACATACTCCCATAAGTTACAGCACCCCAAACCATGATCTCCACAGTTTGGTGGATATGCCTTGTAACAGAAAGTTCAACATTGCGATGTTTCTCACTTCTTCGTCTGACCCTCATACAGCCATTACACATTTCCAAACAGAATCGGGTTTCGTCACTAAAGACTACCCTGCGCCACTCGAAGTTCCATTAAAATCGAAACCTACACTCCAAATAAGCTATCGGTGTTGAGCCGTTAGTAGTAACACAAGATGTGGCCAATATGAATGCAATCGTCGATCGGCAATTGATCTGCCACTGGGGAACCGGTCTTTTGATTCCATAAATCAAAGGTGGCTGTCCTGCATCTCATGTTTTATTCTTCACCTCTCGGTTCCCTTTCTGCGGCGCTCCTGATTCTCCCTAGTCCATGCCTGATAGCAGCCTGGATGGTGGATTGATTGCGGTTAAGCCGATTGGCTGTATGAAAAAACCAACAAAACAACAATACGCAACAGTATGCATGATAACACTCTCAAATTAGCAATCACAGATGAAGCCGATAAAATACTGAACAACATCTCGTAACGTTATCGTTACGTTCGAACAACGCTCTATGTTGTCGATTTTTAACAGCGCTGTATGTCAGCATTTTTTAACTACGCTGGATATTTTTGCGATAATTTTGGAACTTGCGCTGTGAAGATCGGAGATGACCTTTTAGGTAAA
>SMLS01073310.1:0-35581 GCA_004785975.1 Popillia japonica | reverse complement strand
CTGACTTTTGGAGTTTTGACATTCGTGCATTTGTCAATGTTGTCTGACGTAATCACAAATTTCGGCTGGCCGACATGGGGGGCTGAAACAGAAAGCTCAAGATTGTAATTTGGAATCAAGAATTACTGTAAATTTACAGGATTGTGTCATATCTATAATATTTTTGCAAGCAGAAATTTATCCATGCACCAGTAAGTCAAATTATGTGGAGCTACTGGTACGTTCCTGGAGACAAACTAACTTAAGCGACAGTAAATGCGTCAGTACTACAAAGAGTAGGTAATTTGAGAAGAAGTGGTATAAATTAGAATGGTATGTCTATTGTAAACGAATAAATTCGTTTCAGAATCATTAACTTAGCAATCAAAATAAATTCCAATATAAAGCAATCAAGTCAGGGCCTCTTACATGTTGTCTTAAATGTCAAGTTATACTTTGCAGGGACTGCTTTAGTTTTTATGACTGTGAACAGTTATTATTATGATTTATTACTTTCAAGACAAAATTATATCTGCTGGTTCCAGAATCTTTATTTACTAAATTACGTCTTGAAGACAGATTTGACGAAACGTGAACATTATGTCATAATATGCAGAATTACGTATTTGTTCCATTTCCGTTGGAATTTTTTGAAGGAAATTTGCTAATCTGATAGATTTACTACAATAAAGAATTTTTTTAAATAACTTTATCCAAAAAATCAAAAGAAATAAGAGTATACGACCATTCAAGTGATTGTTGTCTTCATATCCATCTGTTCGAAAATATTTTGCCAAGACATTGACGAGCCTCTATGTTAAGATAAGCATTTGCGTCATAATGTCTAATACTTATGCATTCAATTACTCTTGTTCATGACTGTGATAGTATTCCGCTCAATTTTACTGGCGCCCAGATGAAGGTAGCTGCATGAAAATATTTGAATTTGGAGCAAAACGCAGTCATTACAAAACTACAATCAACAGCAAGGATTATCTGGGTTTAATTCTTATACTGGGTATGTGAAAAACATATTCTTTGTATGACATACATAAGTAAGTACTATGTTATTTCGATTTAAATAACTCAGCCGTCATTAAGTTTATTTGTTTGTTCCTCTAATTTTATACTTTCGACCCCCTATTTTCTTCATTTACAGCCTGTATTATTATTTTCTTATATTTGTTTGCAGATAAACATTGTCACATAACAACGGAATCTAACATTGTATCAATACAGATATTGCTCAACAGTTCTAAATCTTGTTACCAAATCAAGTAAGCGTACTAATGAACTCTTTACATTGAACAGATCGATTCAATGCCCCCTAAAATTCTTAAGCGAACCGAGAGATACCCCTCTCGTAGCTACATATTTTACTCTTGAACACAATTACATAGGGACCGTGTAGGTATCTTTGATTATTAAAGACTATATTACAAACTGCCTTGTACACTCCTACTGATCGATAAATACGAATAGAAGATACACTACCGACCTTTTTTTTTAATAGAAAATACCGCAATTGTAATTGGAGGATCAGAAAGACAATGCTGCACATACAGAACGAACGTAATTAACCTTTGTGTCGTGAAGTGGGTGGATTACAAATGATTGAGCTCATCTAGAAATTAGTTCACAGTGTGACGTCGATAGGTAGAGATTGACAACCCAAGAACATATAGGTACGCATTCATTTACATTCATTCATTTGTTTATTTGTTGAATTTCTGTCGGACAGAACGGACTTCGGATAGTACTTCTTCAAAATTTAAATTACTCTCTTCGAATGCTCGAATGATAATTAATTATTATTATGAAGAAGAGGATGAAGGCGCAACGGAAAGTAAAAGCGTCTAACCATTAATTCATACGTAAGTGTGTAGTTTCTCGTATTGTGGAACGATAATTATGGGAAAATAAATAATAAAAGTGTGTCAGATTCTTTAATCAAAGACTTTCTGAAATTAGATTTTTCTTAGTTTGCGTTCTACCTGTTCTTTGCCGCAGCTAAGTCGTGTGGTTTTGACATATTGCAAGCTCATTGCTAACTCATCTCATAGCTAAAGTGAGTATTTCGATTGCGGATGTTTAAATGAATTTATATTAACTGTGACATGAACGCCACATATGGAAGAAGAAGCTAGATTTGCAAGAGTAATCCACCACAACAGAATGTTCAGAATAATTATTAATAATAATTACAATAACAATACAATTTGAGAAATTTTGAATTTCGAAATCGGTGGATGGAAGGAGGGGTCCCCCACTCTTCCTCCATCCGTCTAATGTCTAAAAGACATTTTGTTTCTATTTTTTTCAACAATGTTTTTATTACTTTTCGAAACTTTGCATTGATGTAGAACAAACCTGAAATAACTTGGACCGAATTCCAAATAGAAACGGGAGAGGTGAGACGCTAACTTCACACAAGCTATGTAATTCTCGTGCTTAGTCGAAAATTTAATGAGTCCCCGATATTGATTGTCAAGATTATTATTTTGCTGGTTTACAATTTGGAGACCACGATTGCTTATTAGTGTTGAAAGACTGCTAACTGAGAAATGTTAATAACTCCTTGACAGATTGCTGAAAATTCAAAAATGTATACATCCAGTGTCACATCTCTTGTCTGTGTGAATAATTCTAGCAGATATGTGGTTAGTGCTAGAAACACTTTAATCTTTGTCGCACCTTTATTATTTGTGCAACTGAAAACACAGAATTCCTTTATAGAATTTTAAGGTCAAGAGAGAATATTTCATTTGTTTAATATGTTTCGCTGCGAACAGTAGATTTGGAAATAAAGGAAGGGTATTGGGGCAACTAGAAAAACTTTGCAGTAAACTTTGTAGCATCTGTCTGTTGTTCGCGAATACAAACCAAAGGACATAAAATATTTTAAAAAAATTTATAGAATTTCTTATGAAGCATTATCCACTAATAGGCGCCAAGAGTACTATTCTATCTGTCAGAGTGTTCATGTTTAACCAATCTGAAAGTCAGTTTTCTAGTACCTTCGCTGTGACTAAAATAGATACCTACAATCCAAAAATTTTAACACTTAGAATAATACACTGTGGCATTCGTTGGTAGAAAATTTCGTCCGACAAAAACGTTAGCAAAAAAAGATGCCATTTTTGTGACATTATCCATTTTTCTGCGAATCTACTTTTAACAACACAAAATATGAAAAAACATAGAAATTTGTTGGAAAAACAAAACTTTCTATACAAAGATAATTAGGAAGGTAAGAGAAAGCTTAGTAGTTATAGTTTATAGCTGAATACAGGTAGAAGG
Organism: Popillia japonica; assembly: GCA_004785975.1. Taxonomy (NCBI): domain Eukaryota; kingdom Metazoa; phylum Arthropoda; class Insecta; order Coleoptera; family Scarabaeidae; genus Popillia; species Popillia japonica. Next base: position 32,302 of record SMLS01073310.1, on the reverse strand, counting down.
TTTGTTGTACTGTGTGTACATACAAATTCAATCATACAATATTTAGTATACAGCACACATCACAATTATTTCAAATTACCATATATCATATTCTAATCTTCATAAAAAACCTACAATCATTATTTTATTGCACAGATTTCCCACGTAGCAGCAATAATACGTATTGTTAAAAAGAACATTATTCGTAACAACTTGTTGTTTATTTTCTGTTACACTTATTATCCCTAATTTTTTAAAACCAGCTCCGCGTTACAAAAGGATCTTCTTTTGTGAATTCCGTTAAATTTTGCCCTATATCCGTACGCCGACATTCACCACAAACTAGTTTGTCTGAAACGGCTCGTTATCGATATATAAACTTACTTCTACAATAATATTCCTGTGACTATTTGTCGACTATTCCGGCGTACTGTCGATATCGGTCTGCACTCAATGCCTGTACGGGTATTATGGATATCCAGAGGGGCTTAGGTAAACACTGATTATTGATGGGCGATGTACTGTACATAATCCTACCCGTAATGCCATTGCCGAATGGATTAAAACGCATTTCGCACCTCGAATCGTTTTGAATGAGCTCCCTATTATACTCCGGCCGTACACAATAGACGACCGGAAGAGGTTCGGGCTCTGCTATGGTAATTCCTGACAAATTTTGGTTTGGTTTTAGAATATTATGTGTCTGCTGTCGCTGTTAATGCGTACGTATACATATCGAAACTGTATATAATACTAAAACTGTTTGTTTAGATCTGCGGTATGCATTAGTTGTGTTGTGATGTCAGGGAAGTCATATTTGCGATTGTAAATGGATAATTGCGAATCTCAAGAATTAGCTCAGAAAGTGTAGGTAAGTAGATTAATAATAATAACCAAAATTTGCTACCATTTCTAAATGAAATTCAAATTCTCAAAGCAGATTTTATTTCTCTTAAAGGAAATGCTGTTGGGCTTCTTTAGTTTAATCCAATGCAGCTTGAAGCCTCCGAAACTTCACTTTTACATTCATCAAAACGTTTTAAGTTCCACAATTTGCAATGTTAGTAATCTCAGCATTTTGTTATACAGCAGTATTGAAAATGTTACTACTTGAATTTATTTTTTAATCATTGGTCAATATAGCATTCTCCACTAACTATTGATGACCATCCTTCACGGCTCTGTAAAGTAGGATAAACTGAATTTACCAAAATTTTCACTAGATAGCTTGCTGAAGATTAGAACCCTGGATTTCACACACTTTTACATTAATGAGTGACCGTCTAACCACCACAGTTGTGAACTTGTTTTGGTTTGTTTTTAACAATATGTTGAAGAAAAACACTGAATTTAAACTCTATTTCCACGAGCACAAAGAAATTAATGCAATTTGCTGTAATGAAATAGCAAACGCCACTAATTTATTCAAGAAACTCTACGAACAAGGAAAAATATCTGCGTCTAGCCATAGAAATAAAGGATATGTGGAAGTATGACCATAGTAACAGAAGCATTGGCACCAATCCCGAATGCGCTAGCCAGGCTAGTTGAACAACTTTAAGTCCTGTAGGTATATACAAATAAATGCAGAAGGCAACAGTAATCATGTTTCAATCTGTAATGTTTAAAAAATTATAATATTTTCAATATATTTTCAATAAAGATCTTCATATCTTAATCTTGTTGGGAATTTTTTCTGGTGCTAACTTCCTCAAGGCACGCCCAATTCTAAAGAGTATATGGTTTAGATAATTGTAGATATGTCACCCAACACCAATACCAAACGCACCTAAAACTGGGAAAACGGATAACTATAACTTTATCTTTTAAAGCAATTTTCAATGTTCACAGAACTGAGCAAAGTGTTCACAAGGAGGACTGTCTTTTCGAATAATTTTAGAAATTAACAAGTGATCCAGTTCCAGATAACGAATTTTGGCTGATAATTTCTTGATACCATTTCTTTCCGGCTTTTTCTGGCAGTAAACTAACAGTTGACCTACTCACTATTTAACTAATTTTGAGTGGACTACCATTGCAAACATGATTTTCACTTCAACTTTTGGATTAATTGTTCATAAGCAGATTATTTAATTTTTTGCCATAGCAGTTATTACGTTAAGTCGAATGGTTTTGACAAATTGATGACAAGAAATAACTAACATGGTTTTGACTTTTGCTAATTTGAACCCAAGCATCGATGAATAAGCTCATTGCTAACTCATCCCATAACTAAAGTGGGTATTTCAATTACGGATGTTTTTATGGATTCATATTAAATGTATTTGGTATTTCAAAGGTGACATGAAGGCCACCTATGGAAAAGAAGCAAGAGTTAAAAGAGTAACCCGCCGAAAAATCCAGATCAAGAAACGAGGAAATCCTGTAATTGAGACAGGTTCTAACGAATTGATGGATATCCAAATTGGAAGGGGAATGAATGTAGCATTTCTCGCTTATCTACTACTACACATCTATCACTTATCTTATTAGGTAACTGATTAAATACAGTCAAAACTTTGTAGTGAAGAAACATTTCTTCGTTAATCAAATATAATGGCGCCAAGATTGGACGTACATTTCCATACATTATTACAATATTAACAATACTGTTTATGAAATTGGATTTGATTTGATTTAATTGAATACTGGGTACGGATCAGGTTTTTGCATCATTCCCTTAACACCGCGGCCTATGGTCTATTGTATTACATAAACAGGTTAGTCCGCTTTGCTTAGACAACTAGACTGTACGGTAAATCTCTTTCCAGTAGATCTGTTAGTTGGTTAGTTAGAACGTGGTATACTGTTTCCTCCTCTCGTTGCATAGTCTGCAGATAGGTTCATCTTTAAAGATTCCAATGTTATGCAGATACTCCATTATACAGTCGTGTCCTGTTAGCAGATTCGTCACGGCTCTAAGCAGCACATCCTCTGCTAATTGCTGGGATGGCTGCCTCATCATCTGTTTGCTGTGAAACTGCCTTTCAACGCTGTGCCAGTGTAACTGGTGCGGTTTTGTAATCCATTCAACTACTGCACCACGTATTGCAGTCTTAGTTACTGCCAAACCCAGTTCTGGTGCAGTGAATTTAGTTGCAGAGCTTCTTCTTGCCAACTTGTTTCCTACTTCATTACCTGGTATGCCTTTATGCCCCGGCACCCACACCAAAATAACTTTATTGTGTTTTGCCAGAGTTTTTAGGAATTTTAGGCAGTTCCAAGCTAGCTTTGAGGTTATCTGATAAGCTGCTACTGGTTTTAAGGCCGCCTGACTGTTCGATAGGATATGAATCACCGGATCTTTAGGCTGTTTATCCAATGCCCTTCGGGCGCACATATCTCTATTAATACATTACATTAATACACCATATATACTCGTACCGGCCCCAGACCCTGGCCTTCTTCTTGATCCATCTGCGTACCAGACCCGGGTTCGGATCCCATATTTCTGTTTTATCCCCCACCTCAACTTATCCCAATTTATGGCAACCTTGAAGGGTTTGTCGAAGAAGAGCGTAGAAGTCATTATGTCTCAACCTATATCAAATATAGGGTTTTGATCTCAGTGATTATTCTGGGTTCTCCACTTTCCACCACATTTCAGTCTATGTGCCCCTATTCTTGCCCCCCCCCCCCCTATTCTTATGTAAATGTCTAAAGAGGGGAGGTTTAGCATGGTCTCCATAGCAGCTATTGGCGTTGTTGTTATTGGAAATATCGATAATAATATTTTTCCCCAAGTTTCGCTTAAATCTATGAAGGAGAAATATTGCATATACACCGTGTCCAAAGTTATCGGTGCACTATTGCTATCTTAGTTATTTCTGTAACTACGATTTTAGTTAAATGAGCAACTTTTTAGAGTTTTTAACGCTGATTACTATGGAGTTCTACACAACCAATTGAATAACGCATTCTCGAGAGATTTCAAAATTTATAATTTTTTTAAATCCTCCTTAACTCCTGTATTATTTGTACATATTTTGGATCATCACAATATTTTGAACAAAAAATGTCCAGTACATAACTATTCTTAACGTAAAAATAAACAAATGAGAAGCGTTCAAAGATTAAAAAATTATTAACATGTAATTCTAAGTAGGTGATGAAAAATCATAATAAAATATTACGTTAACAGTAGAATAAAAACAACAAACACAATAATCAATATAATTTTCCTTTTGTATTACAAAATTTTGCCTAAGTGTGCTGTTCAATGCATTTCTCGGCTCTCGCGATAACGCTTTGTGTGGCTTTTTTGCGATTAATAAAGCAGTTCTGTTTGATTTTAATTGTCAAAGACACATTATTAATAGTAGACTTCTTTCACTTTTAGGCAAAACAAGCATGTGATATGCTCATTTACGTTATCAAAAACGTATAGAGTTTAAGTCTCTTTCGCACGGTTAGTTATCAAAATAGTTTATTAAGAATAGTCCGTTATTTGATTTTGTGTTGTGATGTGTTCTTATAATTATAATCATTAATTCCCCCATATTTATTAAAAATAATGCCGTTTACGCATTCAGAAAAGTGTGATATGCTAGAGGCATACCTGATTTGAAGAAAAAGTGCGCGTTATTTTGAAAACACATATGTGAATCGCCACCAAACCAGTTCTATTTTCTAAGATTGTATAGAAAATATCAAGTTAATGAAGATACATATTCTATGGTCTGATGAATTTAACTTTTCAAGTTCAGGTATTATGCATAAAAATTTTGCGATCAAATTAATTTAATTTGTACAATTTAGGAATGTGTAATAAGAAAAATCAACATTACTGGAGTAGAGAAAATCCTCTGAGAATAGATCCGTGCAATCCCCAGCACCGGTTTAGTTTAAATGTGTGGTGTGGATTAATGGGTAACAGAATTCTAGGTCCCGTTTTCTATCATGGTACCTTAACTGGTGACCACTAGGTTGGGTTATTAACAGAAATTCTGGATGATCTTTTAGATGATGTGCCACTGCTTCATAGGCTCCGTATTTATTTCCAACAGGATGGAGCACCGGCTCATACTATCGCTAAAACTACTCATTTGTTAAATAATACCTTTCATCAAAAATGGATAGGAACCAACGCGCCTATTCATTAGCCTGCATGCTCTCTTGACTTGACACTCGATTTTTATCTTTGGGGTTTTGTGAAGAATGAGGTTTACAAGCAGGGACATCCAAATGTGATGGAACTTGAAAATAGTATTAAGCAAACGTTAAATAATATTTCTGGTCGAACTATTAGAAAAGCCACACAAAGCGTTATTGCGAGAGCCGAGAAATGCAGTGAACAACACGGCAATGTCTACGAGAATTTGTTAACAACAAACAAATTTTGTAATACAAGAGGAAAATTATTTGATTATTGTGTTTGTACTTTTTATTCTACTGTTAACGTAATATTTTATTTTGATTTTCCAACGCCTACATAAAATTGCATGTTAAAATTTTTTTAAACTTTGAACGCTTCTCATTTGTTTATTTTTACGTTAAGAATAGTTATGTACTGGACATTTTTTGTTCAAAATATTGTGATGATCCAAAATATATACAAATAATACAGGGATTCCATTTAAAAAAATTATAAATTTCGAAATTTCTCGGGAATGCGTTATTCAATTGTTTGTTCAAGAACTCCATAGTAATCAGCGTTAAAAACACAAAAAGATTGCTCATTTAACTAAAATCGTAGCTACAGAAATAACTATGATAGCAATAGTGCACCGATAACTTTGGACACCCTGTATACATACATAATAATATGTTGTTTTGAACAACAGTGAAGCAATGATTCAATCAACTTTTACAGTCTTACACATTTCCATTAACAACCAAATGGGAACAAAGTTGTAATTGTGTACAGTTAACATGGCGGGGCAACTGAGATTAAAAAAATCATATGTCAATAGAATGTTCTGTCTTTTAGATGTGATTTCCAAACTAATAATAAGTACTACCATAGTTACTGTATTAATACTGAAAGACACATATATTAATATAAAATATTCAAATATATGCGAATGCATAATTTATGTATATGTTTAATATTTATACGCACGCATATTGCAAGTTACTGCACTAGTTTGTTTTTGTCGTATCCCATATTTTTCTCTTACCTGTCCGCATGCATTTTCTTCCCTTTTATAAACCACATACAAACTCTCACGTTATACTTAGCAAAACCAAGTATCAAACACTCAACTGACAGGTACATTAAAGCACAATCTGATCAGTCTAAGCTAATGCATGCATGCATGCCTGCCTTTCAATATTCAGTGTCATCCACACATCGAAAACTTCGATACGCCAAGAGGTGTTGGGACGGAATCCGTTTCATTATACATGCGACGAGACCATCTTACACTAGTCCAATAGAAGGGAAAAGGATAGGATGCGTTCGTGTGTCCAAACACAATAGAAACATCAACGTCAAGTGAGAACAGTAGCCCTATGAGTCCACACGCATCACAAGATTTGCCCGTCCATCCTTAAAATCCCTCAGCTGCATCACCCACGCACCCTGCAACGCTTCTACTAATGTTGTGCAAGTATTTTCAAAGACGTCCGTGGAGATAGGGAGGCTTGAAACAGGATTATTGATTTGTAAGGAAGAATTGCATGATCGTGATCGTAAAGTAATATACGACGCACAATCTGTGCAAATGATAACTTTTAATAATGATTATAACACTTCAAGCAATTACTTCGATACTTCGTTTTCTTTGTTATAGTTACATAAGAATTTTCCGAATATTCATTCCAAGCTTTTGAAAAAATTAATATTAATGACACCTACTCTCTCTTCAATTTTACTTTGGATTTCCTATTTCTACTAAATCTATTTCATTCATCATTTTATTCTAAACTGCTATATGTACCTACATACTTGTTGTGGTGAGTATATTCTAGTGGCTTTTTAGCACGTTTGCTGCTGCCATTTAAAAAACAATCTTTGCCACAGACAGCTGTGCTTTTTTGTAAAATGTGCATGTAAATAAGGTACTGATACTATATATATATATATTGACGACCTTTTTCAAAAAAAAATGTTATTTTTTTATTCTGATATGACTCACATGTGGGACCCTGGTCTACAACAATAATTTTTATCAATAGACCAAAGGTCTCATACACGAGACACGACTTATTACTAACAACATGTAAAAAGAAGAAGTAGTTGATTCAAATACAAAATAACTTTATTTACTCAATTTTCGTACAATAGGAAATGCAAAAAACAACAACTTTATTCTGGTTAATTCGACAAATCAAAAATTCCAACTAGTTTTCCTTTATCATCCACGCACACATTACACAGAAAGAAAGTTTGATTTTTTTTTTATTTTACGAACAAATGCGGCATCTAATCCTTTTTTAGATTTTTTCTGGAAAACGTGAGATTTTTGTGTTTAGATCTGCCTATTGTCCATCATTTTTCTTGTCAGCATCCATGGATGCAATGACTGGTTGTATTATTTGATTCCTGAAGTTTAGATATGCATTTTTCTTTCCTGTAATTTTCTGATGCTACTATGTCAGGTACTATTCCATAAGCAAACGTCTACCAAATGAAAAAATCATGAGCTTTAAACACGTTTCTTGCTTCTACTTGTAGCTCAGCCTCAGTCCTTTTTTGACGTATACATATCAGACTAATATTTATTTACACAATAATACATCACTTAGGTTGATGTATAGAATTGTCTGATATTTTACTATGTATTTTGTTTAGTGCATGTGTTGTATATTTTATGTATTCGTTTTTTTATTACTTTCTCGTAAAATTCTTTTGAATAACTATTTTTGAATTCTTATCGGAATTAGAGTGTTGTAATTGACCTAAAATTGGAACATATATCAGGAAAATAAGATAAATTGAATGTACGAAAACAACAAAAGATATCCAGAGGCCACTCGACTCACGAATGTGTCTTACATTCGTATAGACCGCAACGGAGTTTAAAGCTTTTATCAGAGGTCCATACAAAATAAAAATAACTTTGTTAAGCCACGTCCTCGGCTCATGCTTACATATACGTATGCATAATCTGGTGGTCTATAAGACAAAGCCAGCTATAGTATTTATATTTCGTGGTTCAATGGATTCATGGATTTACATTAAGTATTTGTGGAAAAATAATGTTGTAAAAAATTATAAAAACACATTTACACACATTTTTAATAAACAATATAGTTTGGTAAAGCTCTACAGGTATACTCACTACAATGAAACTGGTGGTAGTTAGGAGAGGTATGAAGCAATAAGTTTGTCTTAGGAAAAGGTAAGGAAAATATAGAAGAATAACGAGAGGAAATACGAGGTACACGAAAATTACAGCAGAAGAGTAAGTGGAAACTATTAACTACTATTTCTCGACGAGATCCTAAGGACTGCACGTTGTGCCTCGTCAGCAGTGAACCATAATCCACATTTCGTGAAGGATAAACGCCATCCAGTTTAAAGGATAGGTACTTTAAAAACCGACGTTGTACCTTCTCAACAAGTAACTGAAGGTAAATGTAGCGAGGTGACCAAACTTGAGAGACATATTCGAGCTTACTGATTACAAGACTAAAATACATACTCTTCAAAAGTGGGATGCTATTGAACACTTTACAAGCACGCAACACAAATCCTAAAGTTTTGGAAGCAGAGACAAAGCTTAACCGTGAATCAAATGTTATTCCAAGGTCCTTTACAGTGTCCAGCTGATCGTGTAGGAAGTTGTTTATGGAATATGCAGAATGAACATGAATAGTTTTCCTTGTGTACGTGCAGCATTTCTTGACATTTAACGCAAGCTTGTTTTCGGAGCACCAATCAGCAATGAGATCAACGTTACGTTGTAAATGAAGTACTTCTTCTTGTTTTGTAACAGGTCCATATATATTTTTATATCGTCTGCATGGGCAAGTACATGGCATGTTAAGGATGATAGCAAATCATTAATGAAAATTACAAACAACAGCGGGCCTAAATGTGACCCTTGCGGGACACCAGAGGTAGGTGAAAATTCAAATGATTTAGAACCATTGTAAAAAACATAATGGCGTCTGTTAATCAGATACGATTTTAAAAGCAGCAATAGGAAAGGGCTGAGACCAAATGTAGATAATTTACTAAGCAAAACACTGATCTATGGTGTCGAAAGCACTGCTGAAATCAGTATATATGACGTCTGCTTGACAGCGACTACCCAGCTGTTCACTGAGAAATTGACAAATGGACACAAGGTTTGTAACTGTAGATCTTCCTTAAACAAAGCCGTGCTGGTAAGGTGAAATATAGGACTTAGTATTGTGATATAAACAAGAATAAATGACATTTTCAAAGATCTAAGCAATAAATCTAAGCATCGTATTTTCTTCTTCAATAATCTAGAACTTTCTCCGATGTTTTCTCCCAGCCCTCCAAGGACATCTCTCATTCATACATTATAACTACCAGATTAGATAACGTCGTATATATACATATAGTCTCTGTAGATTTTTTTTCGTCGTCGTATAGGCATTTGCAGCTTCGTGATGACGAAGAAAATCTTTCCTAAATGTAGGAAAAACTGAGGGTAGCGTTGTTTTATATTTCATCTCTCTCTGTATCAAAAGCAGTTCCTCTACCACCTTGATCTTGGGGAAACTATTAACTTATTTGCTTACAATAAGTACAAGGGTGTAGCAATGAAATTACTAGTCTTGTGCTATATCTATTGAGTTTTACAATGAATGGAATATTTCAAGCCTTTTCCATCATAACAGTGGACAGATCTTGTCTAGATATGCCCAATTCACTTCTACAAAAATTTCTAAAAATGCTTAACAGTTGAAGGTATTCTATGTACAATATCCAAACGAATTCTTTCGGGCGGAGCACTGGAATGACTTTATATATTGAAAAATATAAATCCAAAACGTATCCAAACTTATGAATATTCTGTAATATCCTTTGTAGTAGTAGTGTAACTGGAATGTAACTCAGAAGGGTAAAGCAACAACCTTATAGGCTAGGTCATGTAAATAAGTTCGTGTACTTTGAGCTCCTCCTTTTCTCTGGCATCCCGCAGGGTTCTATTTTGGAACCCCTGCAGTATGCAATTTATATAACTATCTGCATAATTTTCTCCTTTTGAAATTGTTGATGCTACAAACAAGGATTTACAGCAGTCTTAATAAAGATAAGTATTAGTTTATGGTGTCTGATACTTCATTAAATAGAGTGCGTAGATGATTTTACTAGACGTCAAATAAATGGTACTGAGTTAACTCGTAATGACTCCGCAAAAAATGAGTTTAAAATAGCCTACCACTTTTTGTCTGTAACAAAATCTGTAAAAACGCCAGAAAGCCTTATATCATAGCTTTTTCATAGATAAACAGTCTGCTGATTAAATATGTCAATCAATTTGTATTAATTTGAGAGAAGGTGAACACCTTACGTAAAAGTTTACACTATATTAAATGGTGGTAATTCTAATTACGTTTGTAGATGCCTTTATTTATTAATTAAATATGTATTAATCATAATCGATGTTTGACTAATACGTTTTAATCTACTGTATCTATAACGACGAAATACATAGGTATGTATGTAATGCAGTACGTGGAAATCATATCTATTTACTCATCCACATTGGACGCACATTGAACGAAAGACAGAGAGAGAAGTAAATTCTATTCAGACGTAACAATAACATCATCGCGCGATAGGTGTTTGTTCGACAGAGAGGCGAGTCCACGAAGCGAACATAGGCACCTGGCTTCACGGGACAGCTGCATCTCCTCTCTATATACACGTATATTCCTTCTGAAATGTTTTCCATAAAAGTAATCGTGCTTTATCTCTTTGTTTATCTAACATCTCGAACCACTCTCCGGCCACAATGTGTTCATAACAAGATCGGCCCTCTCGCTCTGTCATGGGACACCGGAATAGATTGAGTACTATAATATTTAATTACCTTATAGGTACTACGGGGAGAAACAGATTTACGTATGAAATATGAGAATTATTAAATTGTTATAATGTTATTTGTTTTTTGATATTTTTCAAATTAGAAGTATTTTATTGGAAAAAATTTTAAAGAGCAAACAATCATTTCAATTACTTAAACACCAATCACTGCGTCATATGAAAGCATGACACTTACATCCATACATGTAACCAGTAACATAAACTTGTAGTAGAAACTTGACTCATAATGTAGAAGGTGGCCAATTCTTCAGGGTTGGATAAAAAATTCTTCTAAAATATCTCATTCACTAAAAATCTATTCTATACAGGCCTAACTACTAATTGGAGGTACATCATCCACCTCAAATTGAATGTCTTCCAGGTCCAATTTCTGAACGAAACCAGCTTTTGCAACTTACATATATTTTGAGGTTAGAAGACACAGAAATAACCTTGTAGAGACGAACCTTTCCTTGCTTAAATATATTGTGAAAATTCTACTGTGGGGGTAAAGCCTAGCAAGAATCATAACTAACAAATCGTTTGATGCAGCCAAAGGAAATCTGACAAGTTGGTCCAGTATCTGTAAATGCTCATTTTCTAGAACCTCTTCTATAACATCTTAACTATTTTGCTGGTTTTTATCTCTGAGTATCTTGCCATTCATTTCAGCGTAACGCTAGAATATTCTACCAATTTTTTCAAACCTTCTGTCATGTCAGAATCATACTTGTCAAGCTGTAGCCCTCCAAAGGGTAGATAGATTAGCTGCCAGATGATGACAATTTAGTGGTCATCATAAAAGTTGAACAAGGAACTTGTTAGCGTTGGCAAAATATATGTAGGAAACAATACAGATATCTCTGTTCCGTCTGAACTCATGTGGATTATCTTTAAACGAATAAGACCAATATAAGGCCGGAATTCACCACCTCTTCTCTGGTTTAGGTAGTGAACTTATAACGTACTTACTTACCTATCCATTTTTAAAAACATACCACGACTGGCTTACTGATACTTCTAGGTGCATGAAGCTATGTTCCCTTTTAAAATCTTGAAAATTGTTTCTAAACATCGTTGCAAAGTTTTCGTCTTTTGGCATTTGCATGGTGCATGATATAATTGTAAAAAAAAAGAACTTCTTTAGATCGCTTTTATTGAAATTTGAATGGTTGACAATTGTGTCAGGTTGCCTTAGCGTTTTCCAAAATTTTAATCATAATAATTGAGAAAACCAAAATTTTCCAAACATAAAGTGAAGGGACAAACTTTTTGAAACTTGAAATTTGATAGCTGTTCCAAGATCTACATTTATTTTATTGTGCAGTTGGCGGTAGTAAGAAAATTTCCCTCTCTTCTATTATTTTGCAAAGTAAGTATGCGTGATGGAAGGCAAACGCTTTGGAACAATACTCAAACTTAGACTATCCTAAATCATCAATTCAATGAATTCAAAATTTCGAAAAGGAGCAAGCTAACTTAGCGTTAGCCTTTCCAAAGATCGACGTTTGTACAAAAAAGCCGTTTTCTCAATTACTTCCTGAACAAGTAGTAGTAGTAGTACCTAAGTACCAAAAGTTTGAAACAACTGGAACTACAAAAAGTTAATTTTTTCCCATACCTCTTTCACTACACTAAATTTGATCTCGAAATCTTGTATCAATGTCTAGGCTTATCTGGAACAACCTGGAGCAACTTTAGAATTTTGGTGCCAAGAAAAAAATACTCCTACAAATTTTGGCCATTATTCAATGCCATGCTTGACAATTATAGAACAATATAAACTATACAACTAGGTCAGGCGCTTGGTGTAGTTCTTTTTTACTATTAGATTACCAAAATCTAACTTACCTGCGACCTTGAGATGCACTTGTTGACACTTTGCGAGCCATACCATCTCTTGTATCAAAAGCTTCATTCAGCCTCTGCACTATAAAAAATTCTTTAAAGGATTGCAGCCTCTTTAAGTTAGATACTTCTGCTGTGGTATTTGACCATCATATCAAGCTACTTCACTTACTACATTAAATAGGTATATCTACTAGATGCTAATCTGGTATAATTAAAAAAAATATATTATTGTGAAGGACGTCTATATTAATTTGAAATCGTCTGGTACATTACCACAATTATAAACTCTGAATCTTGATTAGACCATTCTAAAGCGTATAAAGTTTTAATATCTAGTTATTCGTCACTCTTCAAACCAATTAGAGCAGTTATTAACCCTATTATTGTAAAACACGAAGTTACATTAACTCGTTACGTATTTATACACTCCATCAAAGTAATCCTTGAAGACTCTCTGCGTGGAACGTATATAGAACCAAGGGATCAATAATCTTTTAGTCTGGCCCCGGAGAGAGATATGGGTTGGTGTTTTCAATAGTGTTGGCCTTGCGCTAACCGCGAAGCCAACGGAGGTATCAGTTTCATTGGGCGCCAAACAAGCATCGCCATTGGCTCACAACAACCACTTTGTAACGCCCCACATTGTCAACACAGTTCTACTTGCTTATTGTGTCAACAATGATGAACTTCGAATGTATGCTTATTTAATGCTCCTAGAACGCTCCAGCAGTAATTACTGAACGCTCTAATTAACTAGTGCGGTTACCATTCCACAACCTGATATGCGCATGTATTTATTACGTCCGCAAAGATTAATTTTCCCGTGGAGGTGCTAATGGATACGTTAGTTCCAATTGGTAAGGAATTATCAATTATTGGTGCAGAAAAAATATTAATTTTAGATATACACTTCAATATTCATGTATTATACCTCAAATTGTGTGCATTACTTACCTTCATAAAAGCTTGTATTGCGCTATAAAATTAAAGGATTATTAAAATTGCTATTTGTTTTCTCGTGAGTATAGCAGAATAGAATAAATAACTCATATTTGAAATTAGACACGATAGAGTTATGTACTTCATTTAATAGATAAAGAAGATAATTAATTAGATTACTGTACTTTTTGCCATTTAGCAAAGATTCAATTATCTTAGTCAGTCAATTTCAAGTAGATTACTTTTAGATTCTCGCTTAGCCCATGTTTTATAATTGCCTGCAGAAGAAAAGGTGTTAACACTCAGTTATATTTACCAAACGAGCATGCTGTCATGACGATTATGAATGAAGTGTTTTGACAATATACCTACCTTTAGGGCAAATGCTGATATAGTTCAAACTTTTGAGCCATAATGATAACATTTTATTTGAGCGTCGTAAATCAAGATTTTTTTCAAAAACTTGAAAAAAATGATTGAACTATCTTGACTTAGCACTTACCTATAATTTATTTCATACTTTCTTTTCCTTATTTAGTCAATTCTGCAATTTAGTTGTATGCATTATGATTCTGTTGTAAAATCCCTAACATCCCCGGTATCCATCTATTACAAAGAAAAAGATAAAGTACCTACCATAAACAAAGCTTAACAATATTGCATACGATACATGCGAATGGAACAACAAGAAGATATACCTAATATTTCTAGCACTGGCTTCCTTACAATACCTCATATCTTCCTGAAGGCAAGTAGGGTACTTGAGAGCCTCAAATCTGACTCACTATTATGAGGTTTGGTTAAAACCTCAGCTGTTTCAGAAGTCATGCCCTTTAATAGAGATACTTTGCACCTATAGGAGACCATATGCATGATTTCAACACAATTTGTTACTTAAAAATGCATTGTATAGGTCATAGCCAATTCAACATTGTCCACTATTTTTCGGCCTATGTTAATAGCAACAGAGACATTACGAGAAAGAAGTTTCACCAGAATATTTTGTTCTGGCAATCCAAGAAGAATCCACCTTCAAAGAAGGAATTTTGACAGATCTATACATCTATTTCTTCGAAAAGTTCCAACTATCAAAGGTATTCTTCCAAAATGTCATCGAGTAAATAGCGAGAATGCAAAATAAACGAACAATTCTTTGTATAGCATACCTAAGTTAAGGAACTTCAGATCTTTGAACAACACTTTTTCTTGCAGATGCCTCCTGGATGTAAGTAATAAATTATTAGTAAAATAGGATCAGAGAAAGAGTTACAAAAAAAAATATTGTTGAAGCAGTACCGATTCAAAATCTATTTGGGTTTTTTAAAAGCCACTTAAAAAATGTAGCACATTGGTGTTTAATGCACTAATGGGATAAAACTTTTAATATCTAGGTCCTTAAGAGTTACTTTGACGGCAAACTATTTAAGATAGAAGAGAAAAGATTGCAAGGCATAGTGAAGGATGACCCAAGTAACCATATGCAGATGATACCTGATCATTCAGGCCGCTGTCAATGTATTGAAAGTGCTGCAATTGAAGCCCAAGATAGTACAGTGCAACTACTTAAAAATTTTAGTGTGAGAAGATAAGACAGATAGTAAAAGAAAGCGATTTTGGGCAAATGGAAGAGAAGCGAAAAAGACGATACCAAGCACATAACATTCAATTATCCCAGATAGGAAGCAAAGTGTCGTAAACATAGCTAAATATTAGGACCAAATATTATGCAAAAAACCGGAAAGTTGAGTTTGGTTGCTATATCCAAAAAAGTAGTAATGGCGACGTGGAAGCAACCATGATAGAGGTTTTAATATTATTTTCTTGTGTGTTCCAATTAAATTTCTTCTCGTCAAAAAGTATGAGCTTCTTCCAGTTATTATCCCATACCATACGATCTTGCCCACACTTCATCTTTTCTAGTTTGAACTGTTTCACTAAATGTCACCTTCAAATCCTTTCTACCCACGCAAAACGTATGCTTACAAACAGATAAGATTTATTCTATAAAAGCTAAAAGAAACGTTAATCAGCATTATCCTAGTATGACTTTTGCGGTAACAATCACCCAACTTAATAAAATTGCTTGATTATCAGCATAAACAAACAGCAGCTTAAGGAAATATATTACTTTTATCTCTAGCTACTCATAATTTTTGATACTAAGCAATAACGGAACGATACTGAAAAAGTAGTTTGAATGAAATAATGTTACATCACAAAATTAAAAGTCAACCTATTTCAACTTCTTTCAACCAGAGCAGAGGAAACTCGCGACATCTGTACAACATTTTAATCATTCTCGTAGTAGCATCGGACAACGCTCCAGAAGCATCGGAACGAATTAAAAAAGAAAAAAAACGAACAAAAGAAAATAAACACAAACATTGTCAGACTCGCCTGACAGTTAAAGAAAAATATACGAAACATGACACAAATAGAAATACCTCGAGAATTCTCTTCTTTTTTCCCCCATTCATTTCAAATTGTGTACGTATACATATAATACGTATACTACATACACACTGAAGACTCTATCCGCCGGTGTATCGAATGTTCCGTATGTGTCTGTGCCTGGTGGGTAATTCATCATCCCTTTCTCCGGGCATTTGTCCTCTCCGACTCGTATATAAATTTTATCGAGCTACAAATGTGCTAGCTGTCAACTGAAACATAATGACGGTCCACGATAAGAGACAATTACACGACGACCGTCATTGGGGACACGATATTATGTCAATTAATATTTTATATGTGAAGGAGAACGGTCTCTCCCACCTTTCGCTCCCTACTATTATTTATGTTCTCTTACTGTTAGCCTTTGATGAAGTGCATTTATTTATGCATGCACATGTAAGGTACATTACAAGTGTTATAACTATTTGTAAAAACGCCATCATGCATGTTGAAGTTGATGTAAAATCAAATTAGCTGGTCGTATATGGAGTTGTTTAATGATTTCAAGCTCTTTGTCGTTATACTTTGCCTTATCTGTCACTACAAGATTGTTATCCATTGAAAATGTAATCAAAATCTCTTCTATGGGATAATAATTAAAATCTCAATAAAAAATATAATTGTACGTTAGATAAAACACGAAAATAGAAGTACCTATAGTCGTGATTTCACTTTTAAATAAGGAGATTGTTTTCTACTAACAATCTAATTTTTTCTTTCGTCCGATTACATACTTTTTATATCTTTCTTTATAAGTATTTATATTTACTAGCGTTTCTGTGAGTTGACATATTCAAAATGCTTGTATACTATTTGGGCTGACTATAAAAACACTCTCCCAACTTTCTTGAATTAGTCAATATTGCGATTTTAATCCCAGTAAAAAGGTGCAAAAATAAATCGCAAAATACTTTTCCAAACAACAAATTAATAATTTCAACTGAAAAATTTCCAAAGAATGCAAAATGAAGGCTCTAGCTTGCGACGTCCAGAAGCAATAGTCCATAGTAGCAGAGCTGGCTGGTTCTCGATCTAGACCACCCCAAAGCAACTCCAAAATATGACGCCATTTTTAACTCAAAATATGAAAAGTTTAACCATTGTTGGAGAATTATTCCCAAGAAGAATTGTAGCCCAAACAGTTCAAGTCTGATCAGAGGAAGAATATTAAGAAGCTTGGAACATTCTACATGTAAGCAAATATTTACTAAAACTACCAATCAAGTGATTTCAGCTCTCTCTATCTGTCTCTCTCTCTCTCTCTCTCTCTATAACTGCAGGGCCAAAAAATCTAGACTACACCAGAGCCATCTTCCTGATCTTATAAATTTTGCTATACATCTTCCAAATCACGCAAAAACGAAGCCCTAATATTATATAAATTGGCAATACAAATTACAGAGAATTTTAGTAGTCCCACGCATTTTATTCTAATCTTGACTTATTCCTTTAAAATAATCGATGATGAAAAAATGTTTGGGATTATTGCTAACATACACACTCCATCATTTAACAAATTCATGGATTCACTTTAGAAAAAATGGCCAATTTCAAACAATTCAGCAACAATTTATTAATAATGTTAAGTACCTACCTATCAGCGTAGGTCCTCATGCACATGCTTGACGATTTGGTTTGAGTATAAAGAAGCAGTAAAAATGGTAGGATAACAATAGAAAATCCAGCTCATTCAAAGCGAATTCAAACTTAAAATGAGATTATTAGTAAACGCATAGAAACCTGTATGCTACCACGAATGACGATATGAATACTGCTAGCTCGTCATCAACGAGATAAATGAATGAAATCTGTAGTTTTACTCATAAGAATGTTTTTGGGAAAGTCGTTTAAGACAAGGAATAAAGATTTTAGTAATTGTAAAGAGAGTAAACAAGAAAATTCTTGGACACAGAGAAGTGATAGGCCTCTTGTTCTAACTATCTAATCATTTGTTGAAACTATAGAACTGCCAAGCAAAGAAAAAGGTCAAAGAGACTAATTTTGGAATTTACAAACTATTGCAAGTTAGGAATTATTAGGTTTTGTTAACATCTGTTTTCTTGAAACCCATGCCCAAATGAAACCAGAGCGTCTAGTTTTTCAAATCCAAAATCCTGAAGATCTGATTCCTAAAAACTTGCTTCAGTAGTCTACCATGAAACTATTATGCTCAACAGAAAATCTCCAGCAGCGCTCTATCAAATTGAAAGATTTGGAGAACTCCCGACCATATCAGGGTAGGTGTAGCTCCGGTAAAGGCTAACCTACTATGCTCCTACTACAAAAACAAAACATGAAATAGCCCAATACTGGGCTGATAGATTAAGAACACTTTCCGGACACGAAAAGCTAAACTAACAATAAGTATCAAGACTTGTATTGCCCAAACATGACAAGCAAATGGATAGCTCCAATAGGTGCTCATAATACAAGTGGAGAAATCACCCTACTAGCAAAAAAAAATAAAAAATCGATCATGATGAACTGTACAGGTTTACCTTTCTGGTCCCATCAGTGGTCTTCTAGATGACAAAATTATTTTTATAGCTTGATGGGGCGAAAAACAAGGAAAATATTCTTGCTACTATTGCTCTTACTAATACGGTTAATCCTAACATGAACGCCTACTACACGATTTTTTGAGAATTTTTCATTCTTTGTTATCTTTATTCAATACCAACAATTCTGCTTCCAAAGTATTTGCTACTAGTGCTTTACCTGGCATCATGACATTTGCTGTAGAACTGTTGTGGAATTGGCTGATAGAAATAATGACATTCTACTGTATCAAAAATTTAGGATATATCCCAAACAATATGAGTCACCTGTTTTCGTTATTTATGTTACACATGAACATGAACACAGTTAATATTCCATAATTTAATCATACAATTCTATGTCAAAATACAACCCTACCTTCAGAACTAATGCAACACTTTTTATCTGATTAAAAGTGCATGGATTAGAACTACCAGGCCACAAGCCAAAAGTTACAATCCTCAGTGAAGTAAAAAGCATGTACTGCAATATCCTAAGCAAGAGTTTTCTCTTAATCGAAAGTTATAGCTATACCCATAAAACACCAGAAAGATCGTATTCCAAATGCTGCATGCACGTTTATGCCTTAGAGAGAACTGGAGAGACTTATCGAATGATGACAATGATGGTATTCTGAAGGCTGGCGATTGACCACTGGACTGGTCACGTCGCTTGTCGTAGAGGAATTTGTGCTATTCCATTGTACGAATTCACACAAGACTTTAGATAAAAGAAAAGTAAGAGCACTATAGCTAACTGACATGGACTGTACCTAAACGTTCACAATAAAATGAGAAGGCCATTGGGTTTATTGTAACTCGGCTGACTTCCTGTAATACAAGAGGTGGAAAGACAACAGAAACCATCTGATATAGGACAAAGTGTAACTAGTATCAATGTGGCAAGCATCATGGTGACTTGCATTGCAAACTAAAACAGGATAATAGGATTTCTCATTAGAGTCCTATCGAACCTGAAGTAGTATAAATGTAATTAAAGAAGTTGCAAAGCAGAGGTAGGTACAAAGTTGGACGGGTTATTTAAACTAATGCTTTGACGGCAGTTTCCAAATGCACAAAACTTAAAAGAGATATGTATATGTTAGCCATGAAGGTGTGCGACTCCCGGAAGGAATTGTTCTATGTTAGTCCAGTTTTTCAGGAATTCAAAATTCAATTTTTTTTCTAATTTGCAACTTGTTTTTCAGTAAGGAAACAAATTGTTTTGCAGCAATTTGACCAAATCTGTCAACAAATATGTAAATACGTCTAGCAACTAAATGAACAAGGACACTAATCCTTATCTTCTACACGTAGAAGATTAGATTATCTTAGTAGTCAGATAGATTGAAATTAGATGGAATGGGTAAACTATATTTAGTCTTCAGAATATAATTAGTTTTAATTTCTTAGGTCTTCTAAAATAAAACACAGTTATTTTTTGAAATATCAAGGTGTATTACGCATAATATATTCATATTTACAGTCGAATCATCTATTTATAATATTTTAGTCAATTTCCAATAAATTTATTTATAATATAATATGTATAGTCTATGTATATGTATATATACCTTATGTACAATAAAAATTTTGAGACGAGAAAGATATCGGTGAAATTATACGTACAAGAAAAAAACGCATGAGTATTATTTCATTTACTTAATAAAAACCACGACGGGAATCGAACAAATCGTATTCATAACAGCAGTGCACTTTTTTCTTCGTTACTAAACTCTATTAGATTGATTATAGACTATCTACATCAGAACTCCTTCATTCAATATATACATTCATGCTATAGAATACTGCACACTTATAATAAGTATTATCGAAATTTCAAAATAAAATATATATCAAAAAAGTATTGCAACGTTTTAAACTTCCCGCTAAGTTTCGCGTACGCCAATCACTAGACGTCTTCGTATCACGTCAAACGTGGCGGGGAAAACGGCCTGTGCAATAAGGAAGCATTCGATGGACTACTGGAGGGCGCTATCCGCACTATCCCCGAATGCGGGGCATTCCCAACGTGAATGTTAGTCTGAGGTGACGCACTTGTATTCGAGACTTGTATCCTTAACGGGGTCGACAATTGGGAAGCGTTTCCTAATCGCAAAGGCAGCGGAGCCTCAGGCTGAATTCGCATACTCAAATCGTGATTCATTCGCAGATTATCGGAAATCCTTAAATTCATCGGAGGCGAATGCTGCAGGGAGGTTTGCGGGGGTGAATTATCCACGCGAATCGGACTGTCTTTATCACCTCTATATTCGCTATTCGAATCGACGTTGATCGGAGACATATTGGGGAGTCTAGATTGGAAGGTGGACGTTGTCGTTTCCACGTTTATAGGGGATTCGGGGCTTAACTTTCTATCCAGTCTAAAGTTAGGGGATGATTGGCGATCCAGTCTAAATGCGGGTGGTGTGTGGTTAGCGAATCTAAATTGCGCTGGCATAGGTCCCGGAGAATGAGGACCAAAGCGGAAAGTAGTTATGGGGGTTGGTGATGATTCGCCGAAACGTAACGGACCCGGCGAGCTTATGGGCGGTGAATGCGCTCCCAAGGAGATATCCGAGTCGCTGTCTGAGGTGTTTGGTGTTGGACTTAAAGGTGGCTGTCGTGCTGTACCACCATGACTGGCCAATTGGGCTGCTAATTGTTGTTGTTGCATTCTGAAACAAAAGAAAGAATGAATAGAACAGTGGTAAAAGCAGTTTAATAATTATTATTAAGATATTAATTTCCATTAAAGATTTGCTACAATGCTTGGTTCCAAGGCTACAGGAATATCTACTCCTAATACGTGTATATTATAAATAAGGCTTCATCATTCAACCTAAACAGCACCTTCCAGATGTTGCTCTACCGTCCCTAAAATTGATCACCAACTACAGCAGAAAACCCTCAAGAATGGGAAGCAGTCCTCTGGTTTTTACTAAGCGCGTTCCAGATATGATTTAGATTTATATTTAATTTAAAGATGCCTTGCAGTGCAACCTATTGACCGAGTAGACTGGTAGCTAGTCCAATAAACTGGAATAGTTGTAATGATTCCAAGTTGACAATACCGTGTAAGAACAAGTGTGAAGAGCATGGCCTTTGCTCTTTACTTGTTTACATTTTCAAGTAATACCTTAGAATGTTTCAAACCAGGAATAATCTTCCAAAGAGATGATAATTTAACGTCCAAGCTAACACCTAGATATTAATCCACAGTTGACAGGAGTAAACTGGAACCTAAAGCTTCTTTTCCAAGTGAACGAAATCATAATTGTTTTACTAGAGCTTCCATAGCTTTGGCACAATCTCTCCACGAGTTTATGTGCGACTTGCATGGTCTCGGATGCCACGCCCTTGAACATCCATTGATGCCATCTATGATGGTTATGTTAGGCTGCTTAGCGCCAGCTGCCACAATTACCTTCACAGTGCAGAAGGTTTGCACTATATAAATGTTCAGGAAATAACTAGTGCAACTCATTTTTTGTCGAAATCAATTTCTGCTCATTGGCTAAGCTCATAAGTGGGCGAAAGGTTGCTTGGTAGATATATTCCTTTAAATACTCATTAATTATCTTCTATCAAGCTTTGAAAATAAATGAGATAAGACTGATGGGCTGGTAGGACTTAGTAATGAAAACTATCTTAAACTCGCTCTAGCTGCTGGGTGTGAAGCCCATAATGATGGCTGCCGTTAGTAGGATATATAGAAGTGATGGCAGTGCTTCCAAACGCTCTAATCGTGTCGGCAACACATAACAGTGTCGTTTTCTGAGATAGAAGAAATGTGGGATATACAAATGGATGACTATTACCTCATCTTCTAAATGGTTAACGTGGTAATCATGGAAAATATATAGGTAAGAAGAACTTGTACCTCTGGATTTGGATTCGTATTTTCGTTTACTGAAGTCTCCTAGGTTGATTAAGTCCATGAAAAGGCACCACACTTTCTATAAATCCGATGTGCTTGCCAGCACAGTTGTTTAAAATATTGCCTCCAACTTCTGACGATTATTCTGATGAACCGAAATTCTTAAAAGCAATTATTTTCATACTCGCTCGTCACAATTCTCGCCGAAACTTAAACATCACAAACCTCTCGCACACATTGCGCTTTATATGCAGGACAAGGAGTACCTATATACGAACATCGCTATCATCATCATCATCATCCTTTAATTGAACACCAATTTAAATTACAACAACCGCCGTCGCCACTTCACCGACGTTCGCGAAACGTATAAACTACGGCTTTAATCCTAGCCGGTGTAATAACGCAATTACTGCCTCACCACACCGCCGCTTTATCCTTCGCTATTCGCCCATTCCTATCTTTCTCGACCCAACGTAACGTGTCTCCTCGCAACGCATACATTCGTCCTCATCAACCCTTAATTCAATACAACTCGTCTACCAGCACCGCGCGGCAGTATCGACGTAACAGCTACTCTACCATCGTCGCAACTTACCGCACTCAAACCTTATAACCGAATTAGGATTGAAATGAACGCCACAGGCCAGACTCACCGAGTAATGATAATCGAGTTTGTTTAAAGAATAGTTATTAGCGTTTAACGAGCGTAAACTCAAAGAGACATCCTATATAAGTAAAGTATTATTATAAAGCTGTAATACACTTAACAGTATCGCGTTTGTGCTAAAGACCTTTTGCGGTATAAGTTTACTTAAAATCTTGAAAATGAAGTTGGCACTATTGTAGTTTTAAGATCAATCGATTCAACTGCTGAAGAACTGTTTCAACCTGCGTTCCATTAGGTGCTTCTTTGGGTTATACGAAAAATAGTTGCGAGATTCTTAATTTGAAATAAAGTTTTCTACTCGTAATTTTTGAATAAATAAAGAGCGAAGGTCATGGTAGAGCACAAAATAGAAACAGGCTACATGTTCTCACAGGTTTTCTTACAGGGTGTTGCAACCTTTGGAAACACATAGCAAGAATAGGTCTGAAACAGAATAGTGACCCAAGGTTATGCTAGATGGAAGATGAAAGTCCGAAACAGATGACTTCAAACTGCACCACAATCACAGAAATCCATCACAGTTTATTAAAGCTCTTAAACTGCAGGAGAAGCTATAATAGCAGGAAAGCTCTAGCTTTTTACAGCTCATCTGAAAGACCACAATAGACCAATAGGTTGCAGTGCAATAGCATCCTTAAAGAAAATCTTAAATCTCTCCAAATTCACCACGCCCAAACATAAATTAATTTGACTTTGATTCAGTTAGTAATAAAAATAATCACAGATGAAACAAATATTTGTTTGATTTACATTAATGGTGTGTTCTTATTTTGGTGTCCAGGATTAGGGCAATACTATTTATGGATTCTCACAATGAAACTACCTTACAATTGTCCGCCAAATCGTGTTTATAAAAAGAAAAGCTTAGTTCTGTATTAGAACGATCTAAGCAACGGCTCAAATACCACTGGTGAGGGCGTAAGTGAGGATATCTGTACCGAACGGGTGCCACTGATGAATGCTTACAGGTTCGAGCAGATACGACTGCTAAACCAGCAAGTACAACCCAGAAGGGGTCGGACAAAGGGAAAAAGCCCCGGCTATGGGATGGTAACGCAGACAGAAGAGGCCTTGGTCCTTCAAGTTGAGGCTATGGACTAACAACTTATACTCGGCAAAAATTACGAAATTCAGAAAATAAATAGACTTTACACAGGCTTATGACTGAATTGACAGAAACAGACTATCAAATATTTGATTTACAATTTATTCATTCGATCTAAATTGATACGCCTCAGAAAGGCCACCTTGAAAACCACTGCAGCAAAAGTATCCATAGATAATGACTTAACAGAACTTCAAAATCACAGGAGTTAGGCTAGCGCCATCTGCATTTCACTTAAGATTAGAATACGCAATAAGACAAATACATACATAATTGGCTGCATACGCAGATGATGTGGGTATTATGAGCCGTACCATAGTAGGAGCACAAAATGCCTATTCACAACAAAAAAGGCGAGCTAATGAGATAGATTTAGGAATAAATGCTGAAAACACAAAAGTATTAACGCAAATAAGAACAATCAGGCCAGCGTGGATACAAAACGATATCACGGTGGATAACATCGAAAGGGTTGAACAGTTCCTATACCTGGAGGTTGAACTTTGTACAGACGGCGAAAACGTAGAAGTAACACAAAAGAACAATAGACGCAAATGAAGCATATTTCGCATTTTGCATGTATTTAGGTCGTGACACCTAAACCGACAAACAGAGCTGCGAATTTATAAAACTATATTATTAGACCAATTGCAATTTATGTCAGCATAGTATAAGTCCAGACGAAACTATCAAGCAATAAACTCTTGACCAAAGTCCTAGGCCTTCTAGGAGGAGGATGTACCTATCTCATTATGTAATGGATCGTCTAAATAAATCTTGGCTGCACTAATAGCAAACTATATATTTTGTGATCTGTAGATCAACGAGGTTTGTTCAAAAATTTGATAAAAACTTTACAAAATTTGTTTGTTGTTTTTTTTCATTGTTACTATACTCCCTAAAATATTTTATGCTTTTTGGAAACGACGCTCTTACAAAAGGGCTTTTAATTGGAAGTAGATAACAGTCTGCTGAAGACAAGTGGTTAAAAACTACTACTAGGTGGCATTGCAATGCTGCAAAAGTTAAATTAAATACCTGAAGAAAAAAAGACCTGTGATAAATAGCTTTCAAAGGTTTTTGGAAAAGTTAAACAAGGTGGTGCTGTACTTTATTTGGCCTTCGAAAGAAAGGCTAAAATAAATTCTTAGGACCATTTTGTATCTTTTAGTTAATAGTAAAATATTTCCGAAATTTTTCGGCTATTCATATCATATAGGGAAGCTACTTTTGATTAGTTTTTTTTCTGAAGAACATCATGCATAAATACGTTGAAAGAATTTTGTTTTCAATTCCAAGTATACCGTCATTTAGAGGATAAGTAGTAAGACTTAAACTTTCTATTTTTCTCACCAGAACCAGAAGGTACTAAGGATAAAAATAAAAAACCATCTTTTTTTGTTGTTTTCAAAGAATTTCAATTGTCGTAAGTCGATTTTTTGTTCAGTTTCATAACAACTGTACTGTATCTCCCATAATAAACGAAATCTCTGCGCAAATATTTAGTTTAATTTAAGCGTCTATTTAATCTTTCAGAAGCCGTGCTGATCAAATGTTGCATCTGCCGCGCAAAAATATTAATCCCAATCGCCAAAAAGACATAGTAAGTAACCTTACTAATTAAAAATTTTATTTAAGAACTGTAGGTAGTTGTAAAAAGAACTATAAAGAATTAAAACGGAATAGTATGGTTATTCCACTCATTACAGTTCTTAATACTGCTGGATCTACAAATTACAACAACAAGAAATGAAGTTAGGTTCTAGATCCTCAATCTTACTGAAACAAATATCTAAAACAATCAAACTATTAAGTAATTGTGATAATAACAGAAAGCAGAGACTAATGATTAAACATTTATGGAAGGTATTGTATACAAAAGCTCTCATTTTACACTAGTTGCAATGATTAGACTTTTAATGATAACAACAATCCTAACATATAGGTAACTTCACTAAGTTCAGAGCGGTCGTGCAAACGGATTTAGAATTCTAATGTAGATGGTATCACATGACTGGTGTTCCGCCCTAATTGCCGAGTATCGCTGCTGCGCCCTTTTGTGCTACAGTTCAATGTGCAGAAACAAATGCAACATATCCATTATGGACCGCAGTTGGTCTTTGTTAGGATTTTTTGCAGGGATACACCCCTTGTACATGACACTAGTTCAAGATAATGAGGTATTTAGAATCACTGCAACGTATACACACACGAAGATTGCCCAAACGAAATTTAGTTATATAGAGGGGTATCTAGAAACATGTGCGTTTATAAAACATCAAAGAACTGTAATGTAACTAGGTAAGTATGTTGTATGTATGTATGTATGTATGTATATATACAGCATACTATTGTGACGTTAAATAGTTTCAATCTTGTTATAGGTTCTAATCGCAACAGCAAGAGCTGACCAACCGTTTATGTCCTACACAAAAATCATTTTGATTTAAAAACTACGCATCCACCACTTATTTTAACAGAAAATTATTTAAAATTCTTAAAAATTATTCAAATTCTTGCTACACGAAGAATACGAAACTTAATTCACCATTTTACCATTTCACCGTTATCCCCCCTAACATTTATTCCTTTCGTCGTTATTCGAGGGCCTAAATACGCAGTCGTTCTCTAATACGACAAGTTACTGACAGGGGATGGGTATTTCTTTAAAAACAAGGTCCGCATTCCGAAGTAGCAGGGCTCATTAAGAGCGGTTAGCGGAGTAACCCCGCTGACAAGGGTGGTCTGTTTGTATGCCCGAGTAACTTACAAATTACCCCCGGAGAGAACAGCCTTAAAAGACTTCCTCGCTGGAAAATAAGCAACACGATCCCTTTGGGATGCAGAGCATAACGCAGAAGTCATTTGTTCTGCGTCTTTTTTATGCTCAACATCTTATTATGTATTTTTAGCGATATTCAAGGCAAGTTAAATGAACAAGTAACGTCTTGCTCTAATTTATTGAAATTTTACAATGAGAAGTGATTGTTAAAAGTATCGCTGTCTTCTTTACTTTTCGCATACAGGTAATCTTCACAACTCGAACCACCATTTACCAGAAGAAAAACGTTTTTACCCATTTGGTAATTGGATTGTAGCAAGTAGTTGACATCAGACCAATGACTCCATTCATTGGAGATTGCTGCAAATATTATGTTCAGAAACGCATAGTCTTGGGATATCATACAAATTTGTGTTGGTATTATTACCTGGCCGCCATGATCAGTTCAGACTATTAAAACAGTGGTATTCTATCTCCCAATCGAGTTTTTAACGTTTTCTATAAATTGCTTTCTTAAATTTTTCTCTGATCAATGGCGCCGTGTGTGAGTGAGCTATGTTAAGTAGCTCCAATTCTTTGTTTCCTTAAGGAACATCTTGATATAGTTACCTCATATTTTTGTCTACTTCTATCGCTTAGGAAGCTGTAGCCATTGTGATTTTGATAATAGAAGTATTTTTGCATTAAATGATGGAATGCACAAAGGGTTTGGCCAAAGTAAGTCACCAACCAATTGCCTTCCTAAACATGTAAATAGCTGTGCCTATGATCTGGTACAGATGTCTCCTATACCAGACTGGGGTAGTGAAAATGGAATCTTTTGAAGAGAAAAAGGGTTTTCAAACCTTTTGGACAATCGCCATAAAGAAAACTACTGAAAAATGCAATGACAATTGACTCTAGGAGACTTTTCTCCTAAAATGAAGCCAAATATATTGGCTACGCGCTGAATTCTAAACAGCTCCCTAGAATACACATATACCATGACCTCTATACGAATACGACAAATTATTGCAGAAAGTTTGGTCCAAAATATGCATCACCAGTGGTTGGCTTCACTTTT
Organism: Popillia japonica; assembly: GCA_004785975.1. Classification (NCBI taxonomy): domain Eukaryota; kingdom Metazoa; phylum Arthropoda; class Insecta; order Coleoptera; family Scarabaeidae; genus Popillia; species Popillia japonica. The sequence goes on along the minus strand of SMLS01073310.1, from coordinate 4,091 downwards.
TACCTGAAGCAATAATATTTTTAAATTCCAAATTTCTTACATCTAGAAGAAGCATGATTCTTAGACTCAATAGACTCTAGTTTTTTGATTTTGTATCGTAAAAGTGTGGCCATCATTGGTCCATATTTACAAAACATGATATTCGAAACGGAGGCGAATTGACGGTGATGCTATTGATGTTGTTTGCTATTTATCGTTCACATCCATTTTGCAGAAAATTTCTCATGTCTAAATCAATGATAATTATATGTATGATGCATTGTATGTATTCATATCGAATCTTGAATACCTCAGCTACATGTTTCAGTCAATATTTGTCAGTATTTTTCGGCAGTAGACAGGGAATTTGGACGATCTGATCGTTTCTAATCTTCAATTGAAAGTTTTTCATTTTTAAATAATGTGTCTCCTTTGTGTGTGCTAAATGTATTAATAATATCTTCGTAAGCTTCAATTTTTTTAAACAAAGTTCTGCAGTAACGTTTGAAAGAAATCATTACTTGTTACAGTGTGACAAGGTTTTTGATTTAGCACTGGAAATTGTGCTAGGTTTGCTACAGATTTAATATAGCTTTCCAATAAATAAAGACGTCAGATACTGAGAGAGAGCTTCTGTACCCGATAACTTCAAAACATACTGATGCAAAGCTCTCACCCCAAAAAGTCATGTGCATCCCCCAATCAACGAGGGTCAATTTGTTAGTTTGTTGAACATTGTTTTGAAGAAAAACTTATATGTATATCTCGTTCGAAATTTGGAAACGAATAACAGACCTCTATAATCTTTTTTTTTCCATTTCATCACTCTGTTAAACATCACCGCAAGAGCATTCGACACACGAATATACAGCTTGTCTTTTGATGTACCATCACAAAGTGAGATAGGTGGAGATAGTGTTCATTAGTCCAAGTATGTATCATAAAACTCAGTTTAGGGTTAGTGTAAGTAATAAAAATGGAATTCCAGGATGAATGCTTACTTTTCCTGCATTCTTAGTTTACAATACGAATGAATCTGAGAGGGTGTAATTGAGCTTACATATTTTTAATAATAGAATTGATCCTACCTGTTCTATTTCAAATTCTTTTTCTCTTAGAATTGCATCGATAAATAAAATTTGTACAAAACTGTACCCCACGTATGTACCTATTACCGGTAACAAGTATAAAAGGGACATGTAATCTACACTTCTCATATTGCACGCAGTCTTCGTGTACCCGTATATTATTAGTAGCCAGTTTTTGTTTGCAGTATTAAGGACTTTCCTGCGTACAACCTCAAACGTTGACCGAATTGAAAAGATCGCTGAAAATTAAAATTGAAATGCACCGTGAAACTGACGAACGTATAGAGCCGTAGTATTCAGCAAAATAGCTTTGTCTGCGTGGCATAATTGCTGGCAGCAAAAAGAATAAATGAAAAGGTAGAGACTATCGGTTTCAGAAAATTATCCTGCGCAGGGACATTGATAGCCCGTCACCAAGACTTCTTTGTTGCTGTTGATGTTGTTGTGTTGCGCTGCTAACGTTGTCGTATAGACGTTATATGTAGAGGAACGAGAAAATACCTATACATCGTATGAAAGAAGCGCGTTCAATATGAAATAAAGATAATTAAGAGTCTTTTGTGACGAAGGAAATGCATGCTATTTAATTGCTTGCGTTGAATAATGATAATAATGAAACCAATTAAAGGAAAATAATTGCAATATTGTCTGAGATAATGCTGGGCAATCACTAGCATAATTGCTTATGCGATATTTACAACAGATTTAAGTGTGAAATTATCTTCATATTAATCTTCCAGCAGTTTATGTATGGTAGAAAAAGAAGTAAAATTGATTTTCTGAATAAAAGTAAACTGACGTATGTAGATATTGTAGTTCCAAACATTGTAGCTGTGTAAATAATAATAGTAAGCCGTATTGTGCAGTATATGGAACAAATATATTCAGAATACAATTTCGTGTGTAACACATTCGTAAGTAAAACATTATAGAGTAAGGAGACCACCTAAACTATTGTATGTTACTTGAAAAGAGCATGATTGAGACTAATTTAGCAGTTGCCCAACATGGATCACCCTCTCTGAAATTGTATCTACCAGCAGAAAGTGGAGAATTTCGCAAATTTATTTTGAATAAAAGAAATCTAATTGAATGCCGTCTATGTACTTCTTGACATTAAGGAAGTCGATAAGGGAACTCTTTTTAAGAATTTCATACTGTGCCACCGCTAGGAAGTGATACAGTAGACCGCGTTTGTCCATATTCTATGGCAGATATCCTGTTTCATCCAAAGGAGTAAAACAGACACCAGCTTTTAGCATGGTTTGTAGCTGGTAATGATGTCAAAAGTAACTAAATGCCAACTTGGTACGCCATGTAATTAAACATCCAAATATTAATCAAGAAGAGAACCTGGTGCTCAAATACCTCTGACTAAGAAAATGGAAGTTGTAGTTTTAATTGTGAAGTCTTTGATTGACATCTGACAAGAACCGTAGATTCGATTGAAATTTCAGACGAAAGTCAGCCTTTGAGATATCATTTTTTAATATAATTTCCCAACAGCTTTTGCTAGAAAATCTGCTGACATACTATTTTAATCCTCTATAAAGAGAACGATAAGACTATAAAATGAATTAAAGACCAATTACTTCAAATGATATCGAAGAGTTTTGCATAATGCAGTATTTTTTGGAACAAATGAACTAATAATCCTGAAGTTATATGCATATGCATTTTTGAAATCTAATCAAAAAGCATATTTCTACCTCCTTTTTAACAAATACCAATTAATATATGTATTTTTATGACCTTTTAACTTATCTTATTATCCAGATAGCTTTTCCACTTGTTAGGTCAATGATAACACTTGCAATTCGAACAAAGTCAAATTTATTCCAAATTATTATTTATTATATTATATTATTATAAATTTATAATTTGACACTAAATAAATGTCAATTTTATTCCACTGAAGAAGTTGTTACGAAAATCAGATTACAAATTTTGTAAAGGTTTTGGAATAAATTTGACTTTTGTTCGAATTGCAAGTGTTATCATTGACCTTACAAGTGGAAAAACTATCTGGATAACAAATACCAATAAGTGCATCAGTTTCTTTAATCTTTCCAATGATGTAAATCTTTAGCACCCTAGTATGTACATATAAGTAAATCTACAATTTTGAAAATACTGAATAAATTGAATACAGCTGGTACCACAGCGGATGGTCCAAAGGCTAGCAGACCAAAAACTGCAATTACAGAAGATAAGACTTCTAATGTTGTACCATCCATTCAAAAGAATCTTTGTGCGCCTACATATAACTCTTAAGAAATCATGGTATTTCCAGGAAGCCTGTATAAAAAAAATTGCATGATTATAAGTTTTTAACATTTATAAAATTCAAAACCACCAAAAATTCGCTAAAAATGATTTGGATCCGATTGTTTAGAGTTTTTGCGAAAACCTAGGTACTCGAGACCAACTACTCCTACAGGCATAATTGGCGGAAGTCCACAAAACTTAATGTGTGGATTGATTTGACAAGCAATTGTTTTGTGGGTTTTTTTTATTGAAGGCACCCATGTCGGTACCTATGCATAATGACAGAACGTTAGACAATATTTAGATACCAAACATATTTCTTAATTGACGAAATACAATTGATTGCCGGCAAGAGCAGTCTACAATACAGATTTTCCTTTGTGTCACTATTTCCCATTTGCTTAGCCAGAATTTTGACCACAGTATGGCATATAAAATTATGAAAATCAAGTTGTAAAGTAATTATTTCCTATAGTACATATAAAGTACCAGCCCATAAATAAAAATAAAACTTTTAGGTACTACAATATTATAATTATAAAATCAAAATTAGTATGCTGCGATAATGAATTCTGAATGCATAGAATCTCAGTTAAGTAGGTACCTTAACCTGTACTTAAAACATAAATGAGCAACTTTAGACATAGGTACATTGTAGTTCTGTACATGAGCAGTTAATGTATCACTGCTGTATTTATTATATTAACTAATTAATGCGAACTTTGCACTTGGAAATTTGTATTTGGTAAATAAATA
>SMLS01073309.1:0-20066 GCA_004785975.1 Popillia japonica | reverse complement strand
TATCAGGAAAATAAGATAAGTACGTAAAAGGTCAGAAAAATACATATACTTATTTATTTATAACACTTGCAATGCCTAACTACGGAGTAAATAAAAAACTATTTCTGCTAGTGCTAATTGTATCACATAAACCTCAATTTTCTATGTACATATTCAATATATATACTACCTTTATTTGTCTGATGGCATTTGCCTACATGGTGACACTATTATTATCTACTCAAGTTTCAATGTAGTACGAACATTATAATCAGGACAAAGAGAGATGATTAATAGACTTGTTGAGGAAGTTTGTTATACTTCCAGAGAAATTAGTTCCTTGCCGCACAATATGGACACCCAAATTTGTTTTTTAATCGACTATTTATACGGATATCTGCTTTCGTAATTGCTTATATACTTCCTCGCTGTTGACGTGGACGATATTCCATAATAATAAATAATAATAATTTATATAAATCTAACAGTTAGTTAGTTAGAAAACGTCCTCTCGTATTCTAAAGAGGTATCTAGGTTAATTACAAGGGTAAGCAAGGAATGTGTCATAATATGCGTTTCGTCGCTATAGGAATAATTTAGACATCATAGAAATTTTTGGAATATTAATTGTCCAATTTATTGAGAAATGTAATCGTTTCGAGTAGTAACGAAGTGTTATTGCTGTGTAAAAACAATTTGTTTGACATCGTTGGGTACCTTAACTCCGTAAAACTTATACAGAAAAGTAGGAAGATACATACCATAAATACAAGTTGGTCGGATTGTGTCCGATCTTCGATGTTTTTCATTAGCATACAAAACTGTAAAGAAGCAAGTATACGTCGTGACAAATGACTCCATAAACAAACTGCCGTACTATATCATCTATCTGTAGCCAGTACAGCTCTATCCACTTAAATTATTGTCATTTTTTCTTTTTTTAGTGTATCACTAAAAAACTTTTTGTGTACAACAAATAGTATATGTATTTTTATGACCTTTTTTAACTTATCTTATTATCCAGATAGTTTTTACACTTTTTTAGATCAATTATAACACTGCAATTCGAACAAAGATCAACTTTATTCCAAAACCTTTACAATATATATAATCTGGTTTTCGTTACAACTTCGTCAGTGGAATAAAATTGACATTTATTTCGTGTAAAATTATAAATAAATAACTAGCCATGCCTATCAACAAAAGTATCTACAGACAAAGAAATTCAGTGATATATATAGGATTATGTTTACAATATAGTGGACAATTTAAGATATTTTGAAATGTAAATTTATAATCATAACAATAATGCTCCTTATATCAATGTATTTTTTTGTCAAGCTCTAACAATTCTGTTCAAGTACTAGGGAAAAACATGGCAAAAAAACCTAGTCAAGAGCTTAATTTTATAAAATTCAGGCGTGATTAGGTGATTAAATTATTATAAATAATACTTAAATTTTCTATATCTGTTCTAAAATTGACCGCGTTATTTGCTTTTTTAATATATATCATTTCCTATATTCATCTTTTTTTATAACTATTTTCTTTTTTTTTAATTCTAACATTTACAAAATTAAAGTTATGTCGTAATTAATATAATAATAAGGAGCATTATTGTTGTGATTATAAATTTACATTTCAAAATATCTTAAATTTTCCACTATATTGTAAGCATAATCCTATATATCACTGAATTTCTTTGTCTGTAGATAATTTAGTTGATAGGTATGGCTAGTTATTTATTTATAATTTGACACGAAATAAATGTCAATTTTATTCCACTGACGAAGTTGTATCGAAAACCAGATTATATATATTGTAGAGGTTTTGGAATAAATATGATCTTTGTTCGAGTTGCAGTGTTATAATTGACCTAAAAAAGTGGAAAAACTATCTGGATAATAAGATAAGGTACAACGAATATTAAATTACCTTATCACAAAAAGCTAAAATATGTGAAATACTCAAAAACATATTTGTAGTAGCCATACATTTTTGAAAGTTAACACATTTAGTTACAGATGACTAGTATTGATTTTGATTGCTGATTGCTTACACTTTCTTGCAATTGAGGATCAAGTTGGCGTTGACTGTTCTACATAAATATTGCCTGGATAACGGTCTATGTATGGTATAATTATATTAATAACAGTGCATGATTTTGCATTCTCCAAAACCTATAAATTGGGCATCGGCTACTTACGCTATTCTTAAGTATGCAAAGGTAACTCAACTTAATTTTTCTAGACCGAAACCACGGGACTGGGAAACAATTGTACTACATTACGTCACTAGTTTCATAATCAAACCTAGCAGTAGTTTATTCTGTCGATTTTGAAATTGTCGACTTTGTAAACGTGTTAAAACCAAAAATTCAGTGACCTAAAGCAGTATATATTTCGGTTCTGCAGTATAAAATATTGTAAAACGTAAATTTGTCATACTGCCAAAAAGAATTTATTCTATAACAACTGCTCAAAATCAATATGGTGTCTTTACAAAATCCATGGACCTTTTTGAAAATCTAATCGTATCTGTGTTGTAGAGACGCAAAATACACCAATCAAACAATAATTGCTGCAACAGATGGACACTCTAAATGTCTTGACCTAGATATGAATATAAACTAATTGCCGTAGTATAAACTCTTATACACAAGTTTATTTATAAAATATTGTTAATAAGTCTGACATTTATTCGGATGTGAATAAATCTAGGAAGATATACATATTTTTTTATAGTTGCGTTCCTAAACGAGTGATTTCTTGAAGAAATTCATATTGATATTAAAAGTAGAATCTATTTTCTATCTGTCTCATCTATAGTTTTCTCTGTCAATAGTTTATACTTACAACTATATAACTTACTTTACTGTTTCATAGATAAATAGCTTCCACATTAGGACACCATAATAAAATGAAAACCTAATCTTGTTTAGATTTATACAAGAATAATTGCATAAAGTATTATCCACGCGCATATAATTAGGGCTGTGGGTCAAACTTATATTTTCGGTATATACACATTACTACTACAAGAGAAAGTATTGGCGGTATGTGATAATTAAGGAACCAGAAACATCGCATTGGTCTATCGGAAGGCGTTAATTAGTTACACGTTAACCTTTTTATAGCAAAATTGAATCCATAAATAATGCAAAAACAAATCAAATACAATGTTAATTTATTTTGGAGCGACATGTAGGCAATAAATAACCATTGTATTGTCATATCCTTTCTAATAATTTAAATTGTGAAGTAAGTAGTGTGCTTCAAGAACAAGTCTCAAACACGGAACAATTACTGTATTGACTTATATGATACTTGAATCGGGTACTATTACTGCAAACGAGTAAATAACGATGTAAGGACCATCTTTTAACATGCAACCTAAAATAAACATCCTATATCATAAAATTATTTGCTCAGCAATCTACTTGCTTGGCCTCCTTATAGAATTTGTCCGTAACATTGAACTTTCTATTGCATATACAAACACACCTTCGGTCTGCATATTAAGAGCGATGTCTCCCAATATTTAATGCGCATATTGTCCTGTCATTTAATGATATATGTAGTATTTAGCTTTGGGAATTTCCAAATCTAGAAGTCAAGAGATGTACATATGTTATATATCATTTTATCGTCACAAGCTGTTACACGACATGAATTTAGGTAATTTTGCTATTAGAAACAGCCGATACTTTATTGACACAAAACAAATAAATAAAATATAAAGTTGTAAAGCTATTTAAAGACAAATAACAGACACAAAGTTAAATTGTAGGGATTAGTTCTTGATAGACAAAGTAGCATTGAAATGTATAGAACTGGGAACTGCACACCCAACGAAAGGTATGCAGATATTTAAGAGATGTTGCAGCAATATGATTTTATGAGGATATTATTCCGTCAAATCCTGCTATTTAATTGAATTATGTTGGAAATTTGTACACCATCAAATGTTTAGAACCTAATCTTCAGAGTAATTGAATTCTTCATGGGAATGTATATGTATGTACTTACTATTGGTGTTACACAATTTTCAGATAGCAATAACTAATGGTACAAAACCACAGATCCTTACAAACTCTTATGAAACGAAGCAAATATTTATAGAAAAGAAGAAATGGAGAATTTCCGAAAGACCATCTTTTCTGTATAGTACTACAAGGCAAACTATGCTAAACCGTTTTACGTTCTGTATGCTAATACATTCTTCAACTGAATCAAAATTGTGCCCATTTATGATGCATAAAAGGTCTATTATTTTCTGAATTGCATATTGCAGCATTTTTATATTTTTACGATTAACGACTGTAGACATTTTAGTAAAGAAAAACACATTACCAATAATATTAGCTTCTATACTTATCCAAAGACTACACATAAATATATCAATCGGTACAAAGTTTTATTTTCCGTAACTATGCACTTACTAACAAGTACAAAATTATGTTTTCGTTGCGACAGAATATATAGCTATATACATACTTCGAACATGTATGTATAAACACGCTAGAAGAGGATCTTTAAGAAGGCAACCCTTGTACCGACAATTGCTCGAACAGACATTTTTTATACAAAAGAGTTGCTTGGCATCTAGAAATAGGTTCCATAAAATTATAAGCGATAGTACGCGTTATTGAATGTATGCATAATACACTGATCAATGTTTTCTGAAATACGTTCAGGCATTGGCAGTGTAGGAAAAACGTATTGGAGAACGTTTTGTAACAAACCTTCTAACTACCAATATTTACACAAAGGAAGAATTATTCATTAAATGTGTAAGAACTGGTTTAAACTAAATAAACTTTCAAACATAGATTAGCTTAAGTACAAGAAAATATATTACAATTTTGCAGCAAAAACTGCAGTAGTTATGCGAAAGGTGCTTTATTAGCAATGACAAAAAATGAACATTTTCAACAACAACTCCAACATGTTTGAGGATTTTTTAAATCACTTGCTTCTGTTGTATTTCCTATATTCCATACGTTCCAGATACCCTGTATAAGCTTATATGTGCACAGAATATTATTGAAGCTATTGACGATTTCATATTCTAAAATTTCTTGATGACCAAGTTTACAAGTAAATAAATTGTCTATATTCTAATCCTTTTTCTTCCTCAATATTTTCAATTTGTCAAATCAGAATCATGCACACTCACATAAATTAATTTTGTCGGCTACTTTTCACACGACACTATCCGTACCATAGAGGCTCAATCATTTCGTGTTTTGACGATGTTTTTAACTGTTGGCTTTATATCTATGTATAAATAAATGCGTTCTTCTATCAGATCTTGGGTTAATACCAAGAGTGGAATGCGTGTTTTATCGTTGCACTATTTTTTCACTTAAAAATTTTTAATGTAATTTCGAAAACCATTTATAACATCAGAATCAACTATTTCGCACATTGTTTAATGCATTCTTAAAGCTAAAGCACAGTAAATACAAAACTACAGCTACACAGTTTTAAAACATGTCTATACAAAGCCACAAGTTTTTAATAGGAAACTAATTCCAATTTTAATGAACACCGAAAAGAAAACATTTCCAGAGCAACATGATGTAAGACGACGTTATTGTACTGTTGTATAGTTGTTGAAGTATGATATTCTGCACACATTTAGGTAAAAAGCAGTCAACTGTTTTCTCCTGCTACTTTTTTGTAACATCTGACTATTGTTACAAGACTCTGTACACTCTTTCGGTGTGATAATTTTGTTTTTGCTCTGACACAACTAATTGGTTTTTATATTTTTAGAGATGACCTTGAAAAGCCAACTGCCACCAACGCCGCTGTTATCCGTTTCTACAGATACGTTCAAGCAGCACGGGATGGTCAGGACAAACGAGATTGTCTCCGATTGTATCCAGCTTGCATCATAAATACAGAAGCCTAGAATTTATTCGATTTTATTTTATAAAGTAATATAATCCGTTTCTGTTTGCTTATAATGCAATAGCTGCATTATATTATTCGGTTCTTTTGTAATACAAGTATTTCTGATGCAACTAATGTGAACAGAATGGAGGTGTTGTTAATTGTACCAACAGACTAGCATAGTTCATGAACTTATGTTTTTTAGACATGTATTAATGGCTACCAACTTTCTAGCACACACACAATACAAAATCTTTACAGATATTAGTAAATATTGCTATTGAACTTGCTGAAAGCTTCTATACTCAAGAATTTTATATTTCTAAGTAATGTCGATAAACACAAACTCGTACGAAACATTTAAATATAATTAGTAGGTGATATTATACAATAGTACACAATAAATAATTAGATACCTTCGGAAATAATGTACATAGACCATAAATAGTCATAGACGTAGGCAAAATTGCTCAAAATGTATACTACTGTTTCATAACAGTAGTTTGAGTTAATCTAGTTATACAGATAGCCTCCATTTTATATTACATAAATTGTATGGCATCCGAGTCTTAGTTTAGAATATACATATGTATTACTTCCAAGTGTTAAACTATTTATTAACTAGTTTATTAAATATGTAATTTATTTTAATTTTAAGTAATTTATTGTTTGTTAAACAAATAAAACTACAGAAAACAGTAAACTTTTAAATAAAAATTATATATGCATTTTTTTCAATGGAACCATTTATCCCCGTTAACCATAAATTGCCTCCGTGATATGTTGCTATGTTGCCATCGGTAGCAGTAATTATTGTTGATGATTGATTTATTTTCGAAGTTAGCCTCTAAATAAACACGTGGCTCCTGTCAAACTCGCTATTATTTTACGATATACATACTTACATACGTAATCTGATTCAATCTGTTAATGAAAGGCGAGACAATAATAACCATATCAAGCATCCAGCTTATGACTATATAGTAGCACATTTTATAAGGCTATTTTAGCATACTTCGTCGCAATATAACTGAATAACTAATTCTAATGGTTGCTTTGTTGATTCATTCACAATCGATCATTTCCCTTTAAAAGCGCTTCCACTTTTTCACCTACCCAGCGCTTCCGCCAAAAAAAAAACACTTCTCCAGTTTTGAGAAAGGATTTGTTTAGATTTAGAGAGAACAGTTGTTTGGCAGATATGAAATTACACTAACTACAAAAATATTGTAAGATGTGTCTAACACAATGGGAAATGGCGACATACTGGTAAAATCACAAATTCACTACAGATGCAACTGGCGTATATTCAGCAAGTTATTATTATTGAATTCAGCACTTCAGCTAGTGATGTGTAGAATGTAGGAACATCCTTTGTTTTTTTTTAGAAGTGCTAGTTGACCTAAATTGAATTTCCGCGGAAAGCGTTTTTTCGGAGGATTGAACTCTGGAGTCCGCATGATTTTTCACATCAATAAGTAGCCGCCGACATATCTCAAGTGAAATGCTATCATTGGTATCCCGTATGTGGTCCTTTACCTGGTCCACATTGGCTGGCCGATCAGTGTAGACGACACTGTTTAAATATCCTTACAAAAAAGACATTCAGTGGTCTGAGGCCTGGGGATCTTAGGGGGTAAGAATATCACCAAATCTAGAAATTATAGCGCCTGGAAACAATTCACGTATAATGCCCATTGATGCTGTTGCCTTGTCTGTTCTTGCACCATTCTGTTGAAACCAGGTCCAGTTTGGATCGTAACCAGAGAAGTTCTGAAGAGCAGGAATAAAAAAAAATTCGTACCATTGCCGTGTACCGTTGAGAAGGTACAGTAACGCGAGCATTTTAGATTGTTTGTCGTAATGACATGTGGCACCAAATTGTTACCTTCTTGTAATGTAATTGTTTCTGTTGCTTCTGTTTAGGATTGTGCATCAGTTACCCGGCAAATATTGTAGTGGTTACCAAAACGTCGCCTTGCCACTGTGTACGAATCGTTCGTTTAAAAAAAAACACTCGAGCATGAATGCGCACTGCCTACCTCAGCAGTTCGTTTCTTATTTACTACTAGTCGTCAAGCTTTGACTACCCAGTGGCGCAATCCCTGCTACGGATTTTTTTTGGATTTTCATAAAAAGCACACTTCAAAACTGAAATTTATTCTGGGTTGCCCTGTATTTAGTGTTTACCCAACGGTTGAGTATGGTTACATCTCAGGAAAGCTACTAACAATATGCAGTGTTAAGAATATGCTTTTAGGATTAATGGTATTTCTAATGGTTGCTTTATTGATTCATTCGCAATCGATCATTTCCCTTTGAAAATGCTTCCACTTTGGCGCCTCCCCGGTATCTTCCCCAAAAAAGACAATCCCTCATTTTTGAGAAAGGATTTAGAAAGCAGTAGTTTGCAGGTATAAAATTACACTTACTACAAACATGTAAAACGTCTCTCCCTAACTAGCGCCTCCGTAATACGATTATCTGATTCACATACAACTAACAAGCAAGGATTTACTAGTATAATTTTATTTATTAATTTGTCCACCAACTAATTGCGGTGATTGCCCAAGATTGTCTCCTCGTTCCTAATTTTCCATATTGTAAAGCTGTAGCCTACGGTCAATTTCTTTTTCCCTTGCTTTTTCCATTTTTTTCCCATTTCGTTACGAACAAATATCACACACCCTTCATGCCAATATTGGATATAACTCGATTAAGATACACAAACATTGTAAAACAGCAAAGATGTTGAGATGTTGATGATGTAGATGTTGAGGCGGAAAGAACATCTTTTGTTTTTTTGTAGTAGTGCTAGTTGGCCTAAATTGAATTTCCAGGGAAAGCGTCTTTTCGGAGGATTGAGCCCTCACGATGTTTAAAAATAACTGCATACTATAGACGTAATTGTATATTTTAATACAGCAGAAGAGTGATTCCGTCGATATGCGTCTATTCTGAAATAAAAGACAAAGTACCTACGCTTACAATCTGCGCTGTCATTGTGCTTGCTGAAAGCTTGTCCAATGCTAGCTGGAATGGTAATTGTTTTTGGTGCTTGTGTTTAGGATTGTGCATCAGTTACGCGGCAAATATGGTAGTGGTTACAAAAACGTCACCTTGCCACTGCGTACGAATCGTTCGTACGCACACTCGAACATGAGTGCGCACTGCCTAACTGACCAGATCTCCATTCTTACTGCTAATCCGCAATACTTGCCGCCAGCTAGTGGAGCAATCTTCTCCTACAGTTATTATGGTTTTCACGCGCAGCATACTTAAAAACTGAAATTTACTCTGGGGTACCCTGTACTTAGCGTTTACCCCAATGGTTGAGAATGGTTACATCTCACGAATACTACTAACAATATGAACTGTTCAAAAAGTCCTTTTACTATTAATGTTATTTCTGATCTAATTTCTTGCTCAAATGAACACGTATAGTACTCCCCTAATATCAACTAGATATATTTTAGCAGCACATCGTTCTTTATTATTAGCTACACTATAAGATTTTTACGAAATTCAGTTTGAAATATGACATATCGTGTCATTTTGGACACAGTACACACATAAAAATATCTGAGATAAATTCTTATCCTTTCAGTTGGTGTTAAAATAGAGATAAGTAATTACCCGAAAAAGTGATAGTTCTAATCAAATTGAATGTATTTGTTTTCTTTTCTGTGATAGAATTGTTGTCTAATAAAGATAATTTAAACACCAATTTAACACCATAAAGACAATAACTTATCCATTACTGCATAATTCATACATCAGGAGATAGAATACATCCAAATCTAAAAAAAAATTATCTGCTTTGGAGAAACCCAACACCGAAGTCTATCCGAAAAAATGAAAATGTTATCCTAAAGGAGTTAGATTTGGCTAGATTGCACTTGCTTAATTCCCGCGTAAGCATTTTGTTCGAGAGACTAACATTTTAAAATATATAAGCAACTAACGCAGGGGCAATGTTGTTATCACTTCTGAATCTACTACTAACACTTTTTATTCTAACTCCATTAATTTTAACACCAGAAGCGGATGGACGGGAGGGAACACCGAAAAAGTGTTGAAAAGGTGTTACAATTAACTCCAGATTTTTATGTGTGTAGTGTTTAGTGTATACTTAAATTAAGGAAATTAGGAATTATTTTTGTTGTAGTGCTGAACAAATAAACCGCTCTTATTATTATTTTACGACAAAAATCCAACCTAACTTTTAAACAAAATCTTTTGCTATTAAATTTCCGTGTATCGAGGGCAAAAGAAATGACTCAGACTTCAAACGATATGGCCTTACGCAGATATTCGAAATATTTGACTAATTGCACTGGGCGGCCGTAATTGGAGACGGATACCTAGCAGGTACATTTCAGGTAGAAAGATTCGCAAGAAATGTAGAGTGATATACATATTATAATTTCATTTACAGTAGTTCCATTTACTATTTATAATAAGAAGTAATTATCTTATTTTCCTGATATTTCTTCCACTTTTAGGACAATTACAACACTATAATTCGAATAAAGATTAAATTTGTTCCAAAATCTTGACAATATAATTTGGTTTTCGTACACTGACGAATTTGTAACGACAACTAAATTATATTGTAAATGTTTTGGAATAAACTTGATCTTTATTCGAATTAGAGTGTTTTATTGAGCTAAAATTGGAACAAATATCAGGAAAATAAGATAAGTACCAAAAGGTCATAAAAATACATATATTAATGTAGGGACGATAATTAAAAGTAAGTTGTTGGTAAAAACAGAAGAAACAAGTTATTATTATTAGAGATATTATCTGTCAATGTGACAAGTTTATATTTTTCTCAATAAAGTTTATTTTCATTATCTACTTCTTAAATTGTAAAACGAATCCTACATTAATTAAGAAGTAATGCCGACTAGAATTATTAAATTTCGTAAACACAAGCAGTTTCTTTGGCAAAAGTAAATATTTTTTGTTATTATACATGGATAATACCTTTATGTTTTAGATATGTAAATTTTCAATAATATTCTTTTTAATATAAACACGATTCTATTTATGGAAAAACGTATTGTCTCCGAGGCCATATTAAGAAACGATTTAAATGAAATAGCATTTTAAAGATATTTATAGTTTTTAATATTTACACAATCTCATAATTTAGTTTTAATTTATTAAAACATAGATATAATATATGTATTTTTCTTACCTTTAGGTGCGGCGTAGATTTCTAAAATACCGTTCTTTTAAAACTACCGGAATATAAACATCCTCATCGTGGTGTATATTACACATTACTCCTAGAAGCACACGGTGTTCAGTCCTTAAGCTACCGCAGAGAAGTTCAGGGTGCGAGGTTCATATGGAAGCTCTCCCGTCTGACCTTTTTCACTCTTAGAATCTCCTCTCGTTCTTCTTCCGTCTTTTTTACCCTTCTCTAGGACCAATATACTTCAGAGTTCTCCACTGGTAACGATGGATGTCTCGGGACGCGAATCTGCAGTACGACGATACCTATTTTCTTTTCTTGTTGATTCATTTATTAATTACTTGTAATTTTTTCTCTTTATTTCATGTTTGTTTATATATTGTAGGTATATACTTAATTTGTATTATGTTGGTTAACTCTTGGACAAATATGTCATATTATTACTATTATTATTATCAAATAATTATAATCTAATAGAAATAGGAGTAAAAGCAAAAATAGGTTTTACTACTATTTCTATTTTTGTAATTGGATATTATATTATTGTTCCGCAATGTGTTTCGTGTATGTGATTATACTGAATTTTGAATAATATACTGTACTTTACAAATTGATTCGTCTAATGAAGTGTTATTATTTACTAAAAAATTTGGGCCTAAAGTTACATACCTTATAATATAATAGATTACCAACCTCTTAGTTATCTTGTAAAATTACAGAGTTTCCATATACTTCAGAATTGATTAGTTTTTAATTATGAATTATAATTAATTTAGTTCAGAAGTGTAATTGTTATGTTATATGTTATGTGGAATAATATTACTACTTCCTTTAAATTCTTAATCTCTTTAAAATTACTGTATATAGTACTCCTTATTAAAATGATTAAAATTTCATAAGAAAACTAATGGTATAAATGTATACATATATATTGTATATCTTTAAGACATATTCTATAGTTTGTGTTGTTGCAATTAATACATTAAGCAAATGCTAAGAAAATAATATTAAAGTTTCCAATTTTATAATTTTTCTAATTATATTATTTACTACTACATATTTATTTCCAATATTTTCACAATTTGCTTGGTTTAAATGCTTTTAAATGCTGGCTACCCTTTGGTCTGCGGCTATACGAGTTATTGCAGTTGTCCAGTTATGTTTCCCTCAATAACAATTCGGACGGAAAGCCTACAATAGACGCGTTTTATTGCAGTTTGATACGTTACTTTCGCCCTCGATAGTACATAACGTTCATAACTATTCCACAAAAAAGAAACTTGTGCCTATTAATTTACAGTACACATATAGTGCTGTAAATAATTATGGGTTACTCGGTATTATTCGGTATTCCTTTTGTATAGCAAAAGTAAACGTAAAGGGAATAAAAATTATCGGTTTGCAGGTGAACATGTGAAGTGCAGTACTGCAGTAGTAAATACACAGCAGTGTCTCGCCAAATTAATTGGACTAGCTTATGAAAAAGTCTGTCTATTATGCAGCGTGGAAAAGGATTGTCAGTTTTTTAGAGGCAATGTATGCGAATTTTATTTATCACCATATCCACAGACAATGACATCATATTCCAACAAGTACAGCACCCATATATGGATACAGCAGCTTCAAGAAAAACATTTTTGAAGACCATAGGGGTTCCACTTTGGAAATAGATGGCATTAAGCCCTAATTTGAATTCCATCGAGAATTCCATCTCCATTCCATCCTATTATATTCTATTCATTTACATACCACTATAGTAACCCAACTTTTTATTAGTATTAACATACTTGGCAGTATTCATGTTTTCACATTTATGCAATCATAGCACATTTGATATATACGTATGTATTTCAATAATGCAATTCGTAGACATTTTTAAATTTTGCGTTTTTATCAAAAACTACTACAGATAGTCATAGGATCATAATTAGTATCCGCATCCGGTTATGCAAACATAAGCATGTCCAATTTAAAAAATAATCTAAAAAAGTTAGTCAAAGTTTCCGAAATTAGATCATGAACTCTGAACATCCTGTATGTCGCAACAGCTTGACATTTTACCCAAAGTATCTTCTGTGCCTTGCTAAAAGGATTTCCCATTATTTCATCGTAAATATCATATTTGTGACAGTACTGATTTTTTTAATGGCGCTATGTAAATATCGATTTTTTAACAAAAATATCAATTTCCACTAAACTGGCGCATCAAATAAAAAAATAAAATAGGTACGTATAGACAATAGTCAGTGGCATCCAAAAATGCAAATATATACACAATGTTCTATTTAAAAAAAACATACTTATGTTTTATTTATTATGTTATTTATTATTTATTATGTTATTTATGTTGTTTTTATTATTTTGGATTATACTGGGTGTTCGAAAAACAATCGGCCCTAATCGAATTCCCAGTATAATAGTATTTTTTTAGATATACTCCTTAATATCTAGTTTCAGTGTATTTCAGAAAAACGTTTCACTTGAATAGCAAATGAGCAATCAAAGACCGGAGTTCAGTTGCAGGACCCTGTATAACCTATATCTTGTGTAGTAAAAGACGCATCTTAGTTTAGTTAGAACTCAGTTTTTCCCTTATAATCCCTTGCTATTTTAGTTGTATCCCTTTATTCAGCGAAATAAGAGCGTAATAATCATCTATTAGGCGATTAATAAATTTTGTTGTTTGAGTTATGCCAAGCAAATTCATATAGTCTTATGGACTATATTCATTGCTTTTGTACCATAAGTTATTACAGATCATATATTGTTTTCACTTATTTACATGTATCCTAATCAGAATTCAAATTGTTGGATACACCATCAGCAATTTAAAATTAATTTTACCAAGCGTAAATAGATATGTGTTACATATGTAGGTCTAATATAATATTGTTTTACTTTATATGAAAACGAATTCTTCTTCAGCGCCGTAGAAATCAATTCCGAACACGTTCAACCCCGATAGTTCTTTTGGTTTCTATTTCCGCTACACTTCAAATATATAACCGCACCTTGTCATTTAAACATTATTATACTTTTTGTTCTTCTAATTAACTCACCATGGCTAGTCGTACGTTAGGCTTCGTATCGGTAATTACGTTATTTTGTATAGTAAACGCACAACACAGCGCAATCGATGTGATTCAAGATATGTACCACACGTGTCTTAAAGGATTCAGTGTCAGCTGTGTTAAACCGAAAGCTTTATCATGGATAACAAACGTGGCTGATAATCCTGTTATAAGGATTACAGATGATTTAGCTATTGTGAAGAAGGATAATCCTGAAGATAGAGAGGTGTTTGCAACTGAGAAGATGTGAAGTATCTTATACATCGATTGCTGTTTTAGGAAAAGCGAAGTATACGTGAGGATGTATTGGATAAATTCGAAACGTTTCTACAAACTCATGATTTAGTGGCTAGCGTTCCCGCTATTCTTAGACCAGATGGGCCATTAAGCAACTTAATACCTCGATCTTTCCAGCCAGATGATGTCACGGTGCCATTAGCAGCTACAGGTAGAATCTTATATACTACTATTATACATAAGAAACTTACATATTTATATTTATTTATGAATAATTGCAGGTCGTTCGAAAGCAGTGAAGAAAATTATAGTTCCGTTTCTGTTAGGTTTAAAATTTAAGACAGCAGTTCTTGTTCCCCTAGCCTTAGCTCTCATTGCATTAAAAACCTGGAAAGCTTTGACGCTAGGTCTACTGTCTTTAGTTCTCACTGGCGCCATGCTTATATTTAAACTATCAAAACCAAAGGTTTGAACGTAATTTATCACTTTGCATAAGCTACATGCGTTATATTGTAGGTAACCACATACGAAGTTGTACATTACCCTCAGCATTATGAGCATCATGTAGAACACGCAGCACCGGCAGCGGCAGCGGGTTGGGATGCAGGTTACGGAAGATCGGCTCAGGAACAAGCTTATCAAGGATGGCTGAATTAGACTGTTATTTGGATAAATTTTAGTGTATATTTATTATTTAATTGTAATAAATTATTAGAGCAAACACCGAATTTGTTTTAACGTTAAGGCAGAAGTCTTACCACAGTCTTGTGTGCAGCGCTATTCCTAATTTACAGTTTCTAATTTAGATAATGACTACTACGTTATCAAAAGTGCACTTATGCAAGGAGTACGCAGAAGTAATTAGCAATGAATATTAGATACTACTCATATATTAAAACAAGATTTCTCGTTGGGATACTATGCCTCCAACTCTCTAACAATGTATTTAGAGAATTCTTAAAATAAGAATTACTTATTCTGCTTTATGCATTCGGCATATCTATATATATATATATATATAGCGTAATATGCTCATAAGGGATGTGGAAATATTTATGATCGCAAAAGCCTGTATACAACCCAGTCATTTAAATTGTTTTATAAAGCAGATAGCAACAGATTTTTATTAGTATGGCCGTACTTATAATATTGGACTGATGCTGCTGGGCATGGTACAAACACCGAAAAACAGCTGTCTGTGAGATCAGTTAACGTTAGCAGTGAGATGAATGTAGAGACATAAATAACGGAATAATATGTGGGACAGTTAGAAAACAAACGACAAATATATACAACAATAAAACAACAATTGAAATGATAAACCAGAAATAATTTGGAGCTTAACCTATCAACTTCATTGACATGTATCAACTGGAGCAGGGACCTATTAAGCATGAATTATTATTACAACTATGTACATTTGCAGTTCCGTATATTACATAGATCAAAATTCAGAAGACCTATATATTCCAATGTGTTCAGTATTTATTGTTTCTTACTCACTTTTAAAAATTAGCCAATTTGTTGTACGCAATAGTAGTATCATTATTTTAAAATTCCTCGTATCCATTACACTTCAACAAAAGCTATATATACAACACTTACATTTAACATTGGTAGCGACAATTAAGGCTGTGATAACAATTATATCTTGTTACATACAGCTACTGCCAAAACGATGACTGTTACAAAAAGTGGGTAGCTTAATTTTCTCATCTAAATAAACTTGAAATATACATAGCCGTATCGGTAGGATTAGCAATTTTCCAATTATGTAAAAAGTCAGTAGTTCATAATGCAGCACCACAAACTTCTGCCCATGGCGCTTGGGACAACGCATGTATCCACTAAGCTGAAAGGTCAATTGACGTATGTATGTATCAAAATGGCGAAAATCTTCAGAACGCTCAAAATTCGGCATATTCTGCTTTAACAATGAATGGAGTTGTCTTGTAACTAGGAAATGATATACGTATATTAGATGTACTATTAATAGCAAATTAATGAGCAAGCAAATTAGTTTAATTTGTACCAAAGAAATATAAATTCTATACACAAACCCTATGCTTATATGTGAATTCCAACTATCCTGAATGAATAGCTGACGGACTCATTAGGCAGTTTCATACTTTCCTGACATAATAATATGTTGGCGAAAATAATGCCGTTATTAAAGTAAGACGTGTAGTACACGTGGGTAGCTTAGTTTTCTCATCTAAATGAACTTGAACTACGTGTATGAGAGGAAAATTATATGAGCGTGAACTAAGGAAAGGCCGGTAACAAGTTTGTAGTGTTTTCTTCTAAGCAGGATGATTGCAGTATAATATACAATAAAAGCCCTCATTTGCATTTCTGTTTGATATGTTGATCGTAGCTTTCTCTAAGCTAATTGTTTTCGAAATAAGGTTGAATTAATTTAAATTTCCCTACACGTGCTTGACATAGTTATTTGCATTTTCCGATGCTATTTTCGATGGTATTTCAGCCTACATCTGAGCTCGAATTTTGTATCGTCTCCTATTCATTTCAATAATATACTCTAATAGTATTTGATAGAAGGCATAATAAATTTTAGCACATTTTAATGGTAAAAATGGGAGTGGAATTCTACCGTAGGTACACTTACACACCGATGACAATTTAGATTCATTTTAACTTCTTTAAAAATTAAATAAGTATATCGCCGAGTAGATAAACATACAACTTCAAGGATTACTATATTTGTTACAATAACATACACATACATATATCATATATTTAAATGTCCTATATGTATACATGTATGACATACTTCTTATTTTCCATTTCAGTCATACTCAAAGGTATCTAGATCATAGAAAACAAAAAACAATTTAAGGAAAGCAAGAAGGATCTAAATTCCAACTGTCGATAAATCGACGTCGTGCATTTTAACAGCATTGTCCTTAATACAACTAAATGGTGCCCGTAATATGGTCAAGTTCGAGATGCACTGAAGGACAATCGGTTGGCGATTAGTATGCGAACTGAGTCAAAACACATAGTACCGGCAACAATACCAAATATACTTACAGAAATGCGTTCATTGACTGATTTTCATATAACACTTCCGACTCTAAACAAATAAATAGTTGCTACATCCGTGACGGTTATCAGTTTTCAACTAGCAATCAATGAGTATGGCTCTCATTAAAATTTGCGCGGCGGTAGCCGTGATGAGTATGGTATCATCTACACCGTCGCCTACTTACTTCTGGAAAGGTACAGCTTTTGATTCAACTGTCGAAGAAATGAGATCGATGTGTAATAATAACGATGCTATAGCATGTTTAAAGTTCAAAACCATCTCGTTCTTGGATAATATATTTCAAAAGGATTCATTTAAAGTGAGTAGTTATAATTCAGTAAATGAGTGCCTGTATTTCTGTCGTTAGCTTTCAGATAATGTTGAAATAAATAGGAATTCTTATCGTTCCAATGAAATCACCAGCCGAAGTGATGCCAACTTGGAAGATAAAATCGATGAATATGTCAAATCTCATGACTTCAACTTTAAGTTACCGTTTGGATCGTCTGTTACCTTAGATGCGAAGAATTTAGATTTGGATCAATTAAATCTTAAACTTAGTTTTTCAGACTCAACACAACCTGAAGGTAGGTGTACGTAAACTTCCCCAATAATAAAAAAAAGTTCACTAAAAGAATGTATTTTCTCTTTACAGCACGTAAATCGAAGTTAAAGAAGATCTTTGTTCCTATTCTGATCTTCATTTTGCTCAAAGCCATGACATTAATTCCGTTGGCTTTGGGAGTCCTTGGATTGAAGGCATGGAATGCCTTGCAATTGTCGTTCTTCTCGTTCGTCGTCTCGGTTGGATTAGCAATCTTCCAATTATGTAAAAAGTTAGCAGTTGATAATGCTGCACCACAAGTTTCTGCCCATGGTGCTTGGGACAATGCATATAACCATTATGCTGCGAGATCAATTGACGTACCTCAAAATGAAGAAACTCTTCAGAACGCTCAAAATTTGGCATATTCTGCGTATAGTCAATAATGAATGGACTTGGAATGTAAATAGAAATGATATTTATTAGATGTAATATTAATAAATTATTAAGCAAGCTAATTAATTTAATTTGTACCAAAGAAATATAAATTCTATACACAAACCAGATGCTTACATGTGAATCCTAACTATCCTGAATGAATAGCCGACGGATATATTAAGCAGTATCATACATTCTTGACAATATGTTTAGAAATTTTAGAAATGACGAAGACGATGTTGTCGATTCTACTTGAAAGTGATACCGACTTCATTATTTTAAATGGGTCGTTCTATATCTTTCCATTATTAGAATTCACATTGTTTCTGATTACCTTTTCTAAATATTTCCTATAGTTACACATCTCACTCTGTTTTTGAAGTACTAATGAATTTCATTTTTTTTTAATGTACTTTTGATAAAATTTCTTAGGATAAATAATAAAAATTTGAATTTTAGGATATAGCTAGAAAAACCAGTAAAATGTTCATTTTTTATTGCTTACTGGCTAGTTTAAAATGATACTTTATTAACTACTTAATTTTATTATTATTTACAAAATTTTATTTAAAATCCCGTATTTAAAATATTGTGTATTCGAAGAAGTAAGTATATTTATTTATTATACACACGGAGAGTTTGTATCCAAATTTATTACAAAGAAACAATAAAAGTTTACACTGACATAGAAATATGTTGGAAATGGTAGTAGATCTACACTACATAAAAACAACACGGGACATGCAATGACAATAAAAAAATGTAGTAGTGATACCCTGTATACTCTATTTTTAACAGTACCCTGCTGATGAAAATCTAAAGGGTTGTTATGGACGTGTACCCAGATTCCTTTGGAAAACTGAAGAAGTCGGAGGTCTAGATTACACACACTCACAAATAGCCACAGATAACTCTCCTTCAACTTCATATGCTCCCAGATGCAAGGCTCTTCATTTGCACAGTATAGAGCAGTTAGAAAGTAGATGGGTGGATGATTCATCCTCTTTCTCGCAACATTGACATTCGGCTTCCTCCCCTATTTCAAACCTACTTAGACCTACTCTTTGTTTTGTAAAGGCCTGATAGGATCCCTGTTAATCTACGAATACAATTTTCTGCTCAGGTTGATGCTTTCTGAAGATCCATTTTATTTATATATTCTGAGGTTTTAATTTGCTACATGCCCAGTATTTGGATTTTCACTGTTCTACTTCAGTTTTGTGCTTCTCAGTATTATATATATTGCTAAAAGGTTCTGGCTTTACAAAAGGTTCTCGTTCTATCTGTCATTGTTTTTCCTTTCAATCCTGTGTCTGACTGGTTGACGAAACTCTAGGAGCTTATGGGGTTTGCCCCTGACTTCTAGAGAGCAACAGAGTAACGGTGTGCAATATTGGGATATCGTGTGCTCGCACGCTGTGACCTGTACTTCCTTCCGTTTGTGTTTGCCCGCCCTAAGGGTACCAAACGCTTCAAGCGGGATGGCAATATTCTCTTTCATACAGCCATTGGATAGTGGCCTCCTGTAGAGCTCGAGGTAGTTTGTTCGCCACTTCTCTCTTCTTCTACTATTTGGACGATCCCTCAGTTTGAGTAGTTTCCTACTTCTTATGCTTTACCATTCCCCGTGAGGTTCGTTGTC
>SMLS01073307.1:0-45968 GCA_004785975.1 Popillia japonica | reverse complement strand
ACATATGGATCAAATAGAGCATTTAAATTAGTCATTTCAATCCAGAATATAATCCAATTAAAGACGCATCACAATTTTAATTAGATCCCGTAATCGAATCAAGTACAGAGCAGGTGTTCTACAATTCACGACAACGAGGAAGGAACTAAAAAAGAATCAATTTAGAACGAATACGGAACCAAAACTCCTCTGATTAGTTTTCATTAGAACTACAAGTCGGAACCGCTAGCGCTTCAGTTATTATATAGTTCGGCACCATCGGCTGGCAGTAATTTCCTTCACTATCGGTACGGTGTAACGCTACTGGCACTACACACTGTGAATACTAGCCGCTCTTTTCCGACCATCCGCTCCTCCATATTTTAAAGTAATTTGCACTTAATTAATGCTAGCAAGAACGCGGACGACGGCAGAGGAGGGTATGTTACGCGATAAGCTGTAACCGTAAAGAGATGGAGAAACCCATCGGTCCTTCCGTTATTGTCCTAGCAGTTATTAAATCTAACACCGGGGATTGGTCGCTTTACTTTGGATAAACGCCACAAATTTCGCCAGTGGTCGTATCGATTAGTACGAGATTAAGGCAAAAGTGTCATCGAACTTTATGAATTAATTTATAGTAAAGGGAACAATCCTAAGACGGTCAATATTGTGGCAGTTTCCCATAAATAACTAGGCGTACGAAAGAATTTGCGTTTACTTCGTGTATGCCTCGGGTTGAGTAGTAAGCGTGAAATACAGGCAATTTCTTTCCCCTAAGTGTGCACGCGTGCGGAATGCAATCACTTTGATTACCGCGTGGAGCTCTTGTAACCGCTGATCAGCGTCTTGTAGTGATACGGGTCGGGTAAAATATATGGAGGGTGTGAAAAAGAAATCGGCGAAAACGTTCTACTTTATAAAAATTTTAGAACGTTAAGTTAGCTTCTATCGCCTTTGCTACATTTAGGACAAGAATTTGGGAATAGAGACAACTTGAAATAGGAATTTGATATTGAGTCCAAGACATGATATCATAGTCAGATCAGTTGATAATTTAACACAAATTTTTTGCCAATTGACATCTTTGTTACCAATGTGACTATTTTCCATGTCTAAAACGTAGTTTTGGTGGATAGCCAAGTTAGTACAGAAGATTTTACAGATTTATTAGATGGAAACGCTAAGATAGCTTCGATTTTCGGTTTGAAGTTCAACCAAAACTTTCCAAAGTTAGTTCCTGAACTGAATGTCCAAAAAAATGGCATGTGTCACTTTGCATTTGTAAAGAAAGATTGCCAAAAGCACACAAAACAAAGACATCACTAATTTCCATTAGCTTCTTCGTTGTATTGTTGTTTGGTTGTAGCAGAAGAAGCCATTGCCGTTATAGACGTGAGTGTGGTAAAGAACTCGAATTTTCTGATCCTTCGCCGTTCTCAGCAATTTGGCCGCTGCCCCTCCACTACTTGGAACATTTTGCGGAAAGATCTTGGCCTACATCCATATAAGACCGAACTGGTGCAAGAATTAAAGCCAGCGAACCATCAATTGCGTTGCGTATTTGGTGAATGGGCTAAGAATCAACTGGAAGTTGAACTAGATTTTTATCGTCAAATCATCTTCAGCGATGAGGCCCATTTCTTAACGGGTATGTAATCAATCAAAATTGTCTCTTTTGGAGAGGGCACAATCCTCACGGGATTCTTGAGACTCAATTAAATTCCGAAAAAATCACTGTTTGGTGTGGTGGACATGCAAAAACTCGAAACCGTGAATGGCAAACACTACCGGCAAATAATTCGGCAAATTATATCAGAAAATGGACCTGTGAATAGGCCACCTCGTTCGTGTAGTTTGACACCTTTGAACAACTTTTTGTGCGGGTACCTCTGATCTAGGCTGATAAACCAGCAACAGCAACCAATTGATCATTTGGAAACCAAAATTCGACTCACTATTGACGGAATAAAACCGAGTTTGCTCGAAAAAGTGGTGCAAAATTGGACCGACAGGATGGCGCTCATAAGGCGCATTGGCGGAGGCTAGAGTTTTATTTTTAAACATTAAATGCCATGAAATTTGTGAGCTAATAAGGCCAAACCTTTGATCATTCCATTGAATTTTTTGTTTTGTTTTTTCTTCTATACCTCTTACAATTGGTATTTCCAGCATTTGGCCACTCTTATCTGATGATTGATATATTCCAAAACCAAAGTAGGGTTTTTAAAGTTTGTTAATTTATTCCAGCTAAAAAAAGGACTCGACCAAGTTAGACTACAAGAAGCTCCACTCATGTACCAGTCAAAACTCAAAAGTTAGATTCTTTTAAGAAATTATGAATCACGTTTTGGTGAAAATTATCCTCCTCCCATAATATTGACTTTAGCATTCAGGAGATTCTCATGACGAATTCCAAGACAACAATAGTAAAGGCAATGATGTTTAATAATAATAAGAAAGGTTTTGATAACACTATAACAAGAACCATTAAGAAACTGTCTTTATTGAATGTTCTTGTGTAAAACAAAATCAGCTCCATATTCATTCCAAGAGCTGCAGCAGTATTTTTACGATTTACGAGAAGATGTGAAGAAACAAAGTTAATTTGGGACGCTAGTGTCTTTGTTAGAAAAAATGGAGAAGGAAAGTCAAAAAATTATGGCAAAAAATGCTGGAAGTGGAAAGCTTCTTAGAGTGAATGACATCAAGAGTTACCGTGTCCTTCTGACATTCCTCAACCTTATTTTAGTCAGATGACGTTGTAAGGTTATAGTTATGAGGCCAAACAACTGGTTATTACTGGACAAAAATTATGTGAAAATGTGCAAAATGATATAGTTGATTATCCACGTGAAAAATTGTGTGTAGCACACCTGTTCCTTCAATTGGCTATTTAGATGCACATCAAATCCATGTAAAAAATAGTGATAGCAAATTGGCTCGAACTAATTGTTCAACACACCAATTCCTTCACATAACAAATCATAAATATATGTGTCGCAACACTAGTGGAAAATTAGAATTCATTTACCGTTTTCAGCCATACAAACTTGAAAGACATTTTAGGCTTATCTCATTTAGAAAACTCCATAAATATTACGTACATTTGTTAGATATTTATGTATGAACTTGACATTGAACTTGAAATTTAGAGTATGTATATAATGATATATCATCTTTTTTAATAATAGCTGAATTAATGGCAGATTACCCACAGATGATAACGTCTGGTTATTTGTTTTATCTCTAGAATTATGTAAAATACTTACTTGTAGTCGATTATGTATGCCCGACTATTGTGTTATATTTCAATGCCATTTAGAATTTTTTTTGTTAATATTTAATAATAATGCTATAAAAGAGATAAATTAATTTTATATTTACACATTTTACACAGTAATAATAATAATAATTATAATAATAGTAATAATGTACAGAGGAGTATTTCCAAAATAATATCTTTGTACAAGTGATACGCATTTAATTCAACAGGTAACAGAATTATTCGTAAATAAACCTCAATCCTGTACCTTCAGTCTTTGCTGCTATCCAATCGTCGAACATCCTAGACATCTTAACAGTCATATTATTCCTCCAATTACCTACAATTCCATCCCCAATAAAAGAATATTCGCTATTCCCGTCCTTCAACTCTTTCAGATACCATTCCATATTAACGGCAGGATTCATTTTCATACTTTCTAACGAGACAAACTTATTTATATCAACGATTTGTTTCAACTTCAAAGGCCTATCTAAGAAATCTGCTATTAACTTAATGGTGGCTTTACTATTTATCCTCATATCCTCGTAATTGAGGAATAGTACGTGAGGTTCGTTTCTTCTGTTCCAAAACGGAAGAGCGTGCTCGATCGGGCAGCCAACGCTAATTTTACCATCGCAGAATAATACTGATGCTTCTTCGAATGATTTGTCGTAATCGAAAAACGCTTGTAATAATGAATAATAGGAACACCAGATGTCCTTAGGGTTTCTGGTCATATAAATTATCTAGCATGAAAAAGGAGATAAATAAGTAGATGTTATAGTGGAGATATTAGGACTTACCTTAGGTCTAATTGTTTTTAATTGGGTAGGTAATAAATGAAGAGGTAGATGTGATCGTATTGTTCTAGGAGATCGCAAACTCTTAACGTATTGTATTGAGCTGCAACCGTAGATGTTGTCGAAAATTTCATCTTTGTATAGAGATTGCCTAGAAAATAATTAAAGTCGAAGGATAAAATATTTATTAAGGCCTAAATTTGTGAATCTTACTTACTCCAACTTTGGTGCTCGTAAGTGCTGGATTGTTGATCGTGCCAAATTGAAGTTTAAATTGTTGACGATTAACCATATGACTTCTTGGCACCAAGTTTGACCTACAGAAAAAAAATAATAACAATAAACTTTTGACCATAGGCAACGCTTAGCTTTCTTACGACTACAGTTATCCTAGTAATTTGGGTAAAATAGTGGCTGAGTGCTGGGGCAATTGAAAAAAAAATACTGGGTAAAGGTTTATGTCAGTTGATACATCTGTGATTATCCATTTTCATTGAGAGGAAATGGAATTAGTTTAAGAAAATCTAAAAACAGAATACTTCCAATTACGAATCATATACATAGCAAAATTTGTTAAGGAACATAGAAGAAGGTGGAATGAACATCTTAAAAGAGCAAACAACACCCACCTAAAGGCCTTGGATGGAGACAGTTGGAGAATATTGGAAGAATCGCCTTTAATTAATCGTCTGAAGAAAACCAGACCTAAAGGCTGCATAAAAGAAAAAGAAGAACACATGTAACTACAGTTAAAACTTTTATGCAAGGCAGGGGCACATGATCATAGATTTCCTGAGCGACAGAAAGAAAGAAAAATAGGCTCAAACTTTAGAGGATTCATTCAAAAAACATCAAGGAAGGGAATTGACAGATTAGGATGATTTTGATAATATGAAGATCAAACGGAGGCTTGTTGTTCACAAATTTAGAAGATCGTCAACTGAATAGCTTTCGTAGAGGGTTCGGGAGGAAGAAGAGGGGGGGGGGAGGCATTCACCCCAAAGCACTAACTGTTTTAATATCTCAGCACTCTACAAACATAGAGTGATCGAAAGAAAAAGAGTTCTTGAGAGTTGATTTATCCGAAGAATGCAGAAAAAATGTCTTTTTAACACATCCTCCTAAGTAATCAGGATAATCAGAAAGTTCAGTTTTCCTGACGCCTGTACAGTCAAACTGTTTAGACGAAGCAAACTTAATACCGAAAGCTAAAGCAGTCATGTTTGAACTGAAGAGATGTTTTGTTTCTGGCCTTAGTCCTATGAGATTGGCTGAAACATTACCGGAAGCAACCCGCATTTTATTATTAGAGTACACGTCAAGAAAGGATTAGCAAAGGAACTAAGAGTAAGGGCTTCATTTAACAACGTGATTTGACAGGATCATGGGTTGTCAGAACAAGACATAAGTTTCGATGGTTATTATCACACATACATTGTAATGACATAAAATCTCTTATATTGGCATTTACATAATTATAAATGTAATCTCAGGATTGCTGTACATAAATGGTGATCAAAAAAGGACTGCAAATTTGTTTAGGTACTCAGACCAAATATGATGAAATAGTATGGAACCCATGGATGAAACAGATCGAAGCGTATGGGATGTAGAACTTGACGAAAGCAATATGAAATTGCTTTCCTTTAAGATAAGTGATGGCCAGTTATAGTTTAAGCGTTCAACCACCATATAAAAATGCCAGTAATGGGCTTCAAACTAAATGCTTTAACAAACAATAATTGGTTGGAAAACTTTTCACTCGGATAAATTGGCCTGGCGAAGACAATGC
Organism: Popillia japonica; assembly: GCA_004785975.1. Classification (NCBI taxonomy): domain Eukaryota; kingdom Metazoa; phylum Arthropoda; class Insecta; order Coleoptera; family Scarabaeidae; genus Popillia; species Popillia japonica. The sequence continues at coordinate 40,129 of SMLS01073307.1, read as the reverse complement.
CCAAATGCAGTAACATATTTATTTGTACAAACGATTAATAAAATTGGATATATTTATAGTAACAGAAATCTTCTGCAGTTTATGTGATCCCAGTGAGGGATAAAGCATTATACTTTCAAACAAATTATGTTAGTGTCCAAGCTAAATACATAAAGTCTACTTCATCTAGGAAGCATAGCTTTGGTCATCATCATCCCTCATGTCTCTCCATCCTCCTTCACAAAAAATAATAGTTAACCATTGCTGATGTTTTGTAACTTATTCGTTTTTATGAATTTGTAAGCGTGTACCTATCTGTTGTTTGATTCCCAGTTCCTAGATGGAATATCTAACATCGTCTAAATTTACGACTTCAATGTTAAGGTAAGTTATATGGTCCCCAGTTACAGACGACTTCTGATTGATTTAAAAGTTTACCAACATTTTACAAGAATTATTAACTCTTTGATTTTGGAGATTCCTGAAATTTATAGCGACAAATGTTTAAAGACAATATAAAAGCCCCAGTTTAGGATATGGTTCAGAAACGAAGATTGCTGACGCACCCGAACAACTTGGAGTTAAGATAAGATTGGTCCAGAAAGAATTTTAAAAACAGGGTAGTAATGCTAAACGACGTGGAAGAATGATTTAGTGAGTACAAGTTTTTGTCTTCAGCCACGAGAAATGGTTTTTAGCTACCACCTATCTACAGCAGAAGAAAAGGCGTCTGTCTTGGTAATGATATGGAGTTTAAACTGTATAAAAAAATTGCTAAAATATTACGACGCCGTGAACAATATTTTGTTGATAATTGTTTCCCAACACCCGATAGGATTTGACCAGGAAAACCAATTGTAGCCTGACATACCAAAAACCTCGGAGTCAGCAACCGAATTTGGCATCTCTAGTTCTCCCACAGCCATAGACTGCCCAGCAGTATTTCTAAATGGCTGGCATATGTCTAATTTACAATACTATTGGACCATTCTTAACAGAGTCTAGATTGATTAGCTTTTCTACCCGTCCAACCCATGCCAAAGTATTTTCCAATGTATTGGTACCTATTTGTCTATTATGCTGTCCATTTATGAGCTACAAGCAGCTATAATTTTTCTGTATCATTACAGCAATAATGGCTTCATAAAAGATATTTCTCTTTCGTCTATGACGTCTTGGTCGATATAATTGGAACTGACTTGTGTGATTGAAGTGAAGGTTGATGTCTGGTAAGAATTTACAGTCACTATTCTGTTTTAGACCTCTCCTTGCCATGAGTTTTCCAGAGTTACAATGCCCTGATAGAAAACCTGTGAGGAGACATTGTTAAAATCTCCGGGGAATATCTTGGAATCAAACCACAAAAATTCTCTCAAAAGGATGGTCTAAGGCCTGTTATTGAAGTCATTTTTGTGGGTATTCATCTATAAGCCATAGAATGCTTCGAAGCTTATTTATTGTAGATTTCATAGCAAAATATATAGGTACATAAGCGGTTGTTCAACAATCACACATAGATGGCGGTAGTAGGTCCGCCATTTTATTTTTCTAAAAATGGTACTACTTTTCATGAATACGTGGAAAGTTGCTGTTCAAAGTAGACGTGACAGTGTTTCTTTTTAATATGGAAAAAATCAAGTATCGTGCAATGATTGAATTCTTATTTTTTGGTAGGTATAGAACCAAGACAGATTCGTGAACGATTGTTAAAAGTGTATAAGGACTCTTTGCCTTCACTTGCAACAGTATCTAACTGGGTTGCTGAGTTTAAACGTGGTCGTACTAGTTCTGAAGACGATCAACGTTAAGGACGTCCAAAACGTGCATCAACACCAGAAATCATAGCAAAAATACAGGATATGATTTTGGAAGATCGCCAATTGACTGAGAGAGATCCTGTAGAGGCTCTAGACATCTAATTAGGCAGTGTAAGCCATATTTTAAGCAAAGTTTTGGGTTTCAAAAAGCTGTGTGGACAATGGGTGCCGCATTCGTTAGCAATAGACCAAAAACACATTTGAATGCGACTTTCTCAACAACATGTGGAGCGTTTTAAGAACGACAAAAAGGATTTTGTACGCCCATTCATCACTATGGATGAGACTTGGGTCTATCACCATGATCCTGAATCAAAGCAAGAGGCTAAAGAGTGGTGTGAACTTGGTTCTTCAGCTTCAAAACGAGTTTGTGTCCAAAAATCAGGAAATAAGGTTATGGCATCAGTTTTGTGGGATGCTAAAGGGATATTGTTGGTGGATTATCTTCAAACTGGTAAAACAATCAACTCTCTATATTACTGCAAACTTTTGGATCAATTGGATGAAAAATTCGCCAAAAAAGACCTGGTTTGCAGAAAGAAAATCCTTTTTCATCAAGACAATGCAACTGCTCACAAAAGTGTTTTAATAATGGCTAATATCAATGAATTGAAGTACGAATTGCTTGATCATCCAGTGCATTCACCAGATTTGGCTCTCTCTCACTTCTGGCTGTTCTCACATCTTAAAAAATTCATGCGTGGAAAGCATCTTTCGTCTAATGATGAAGTTATAGCAGGCGTAGACGAGAATTTTGCAGACCTTCCGGAAAACCACTATAGGGATGGAATTCAAAAATTGGAGGAATGTTGGAATAAATGTATTGAGCTTTTGAGAGAATATACTGAATAATAAAAAGCATTTCAAGTTTTCATTTCTATTCTAGAAACTTACTGAACTACCTATACAATTATATACATTTATCCCACTAGAAAATTTTGACTACCTCAGATATATAAGATTAGCCACAATAGACGCTTAACAACCTTCTTGTCAATCTACGTTGAAACAACTTGTTTGGGTTCCACATATATCAACCGTGCCCCCATCATTTAGCAGTATAATTAAAAAAACAAATTTAAAAGTACCTGTATATGTATATCTATATATATTATGTATGCTAGTCGGACGAAGAATTACGCAAACATACACTTGGCCTTGACTCGACATTCCCATGCGATAAGATAAGGGTACGCGTCCGCGACCGTTCCAACTTAAATTATTTACGTACGAAAGCAGTTCTGGGGAAATTCTCAACAACCGACATAGACATACAACGTCCCCAGCCCAAACTTGCAACGTACGCTAAGCTTAAAGATCGCCGTCGCTAAAATATTAAATGAAAATAAAATTAACATACCAACACGTGGATATCCCAGCAGCCATACGTCATCTTTCCGCACTTCGTTTTCTAATATATCTTGAGCGACTGTGGTGTACTCTATCGGTGTTAAATTTTTACCAGCTGTGAAGAATTGGCGTTGCTGCGTCGAAGACGATACGCTCCAAGTCCTTTTGTCGGTCACAGGTTCATCGTATACGATAGTGTTGGACATTACGCGGTGTAAGTGGTCAGTTAGTTCCGAGAGAATTTTGGAGGACCCACGAAAAAAATTCACGTACCGGTTGTTCGCATCGTTTGTTTACGCGATGTCAAGTAAATACGAAAAATAGCGTTATCAATCTTATAGCAGTAATCAGGAGATAAAAGGCTTCCTTTTGTGTAGTATCAAGTTTGCTCGATACAATTATTACCGTCGAATATAAAAACTGGTGCGTTTCGCAGGTGCGCGATTTATTGTTTTTTGTTTTGGTTAACTATTATCGTTATATTTGAAACGCCGAAACGAGATATCAACCGTCTTCTCTGGAAGCCTCGTATCTCCCGGTTCGACTAATTTTACGGCAACACAAAAGAAACTAGACGATTCGGAATTATACGCAATATTTGGGGTTTTAAAGTAATCATCTACACACACAAAAGTGTTTTCTTTGTTCAATAGAATTTCTTCGTTGTGTTTATTAATTTCATGTCAATAGTTAGTATGTTTGTATTGAGATTGTACACTGCCACTCAAGTAAGTTAGTGTATTTTCTTATCGACTGCACGTTATTTACTCAAAATATTATTGATTCTAAACAAATTATCATCCAGACGGAAATACGATATTCCGTCGAGCGAAGAGAAGAAGAAATTCAACTTATTTTAATGGCTTTAACAGTGACACATTTTATTGTATGCATTTGGAAATTTGTTAAAGAGGTAGAGGAAAGATTATAACATATTTCAACAAAGCTGTGTAATCGTGCAAGTGATAAGACTTATCACCGAAACTTGTCCTAACATTCTACTTCTTGAATCTAACCGTACAGCTAAACGACTGCATTATTTCACGGTCACCTTAATTTAAAATTATTTTTTTCGTACTAATTAGATGTACAACATAAAAAAGCCTGTGTTAATAAATTCTACTGCATTTTTGTGGTTTTGTAACCATTCCGTGTGTATTCACCTTGAAAAATTCTTAAAGTTACAGAAATATTTCTATTAGTATTCTATGTGTGAAATATATCATTTAAATGTAAAAATTTTATCTCTAGATCGTAATTATGTTTGTACCAATTATCACCAACTTCTTGTTTAAAGTTGGTTAAAATTCCAATTAGAAACTTTTCCACCAGAATTTTCAAAATATTTTGGGAGCAATACATGACGAGTCCCTACTATTGCTAAATGAAAATAATTTTTGGCCTCTGATTACTTCTAACTGTTTACCCCTACTACTACCCTAACTACTGTTTAATCCGAATTTTTATGGCTTCATACATTAATTTATTTCCATAACCTTAGCTCATTAGCATTATTACTTGTCTGCACATCACTTTCACAAACTGTATCATGGAGAGCATTGCGCCTCAGCATTCGCAGCCATTGCTCCATCCTCTTTAAGGAAGCCATCTAGATAATTCCAAATTTGCTTTCAAGCTTTCAACTTTATCTTTTTCATTAGAGTGTTATGCGGAATCTCTTGGGGACAAACAAGCATTGCCCAAAGACCTACGAGTATGGTACATAATAGAGTATTAATCAACTAAACTTTTATTTCTAGCAAACTATTTTCTAGTTATAAAGAAATATGTAAAACGTTGGTCAACACCTTTTACTTTCATAATATTTTTTTTATTTTCAGTATCAATAGGTAATCAATATTCTATTCCCCCAACATTTTCTACAATTTCATTTGGTGACCAGTAATCTGTCAGTAGCAAGAAATTAAGCATGTAATGAACTGTTGAGTATAGCCTAAAATCGTATAATCTCCATGATCTGCAGAAAATGCGTTTAGTGATATAAAAATTGCAACGCCTAGCTAACTTGGGTTTACATTTTATCGGCTGCATCTTGAGTTGCCACTTTCTGCCAAAGTATAGGATTTTCTTCGGTCGAACTTGGATTTTATTTCGGCGTATAACCGCCCAAGCAAAAAAATTTAAACCTATTACAATTATTTTGAACACTTTAATACTTATAACCTTGATATAGATACTAAATAATACACCAACGCTGTACCCCCACTTAGCGGAAAATAAGCAAGATTTTGAAGCGTGCTACTGACACAGAATCAGCTAGAATGAAGATATGTATTGGGCAATTCTAGCCGAAAAAGAAGACCACACTAACGGAGGATAGATTTTTGCTTCATGATTTAAGTAACCGTAAAATATTTTTCAAATCTAGTAGAAGAGCTGTTCCAAAACAAAAGACAAGTAAGAGAGGCTGGTGCAGAGCAGATAATACTCTAATTGATCTAAAAAAGATTGAAGAAGATCTTATTTATAGATAAAACTCACTTCGTAGTTCAGGGACAGCGATCCAAACCCACCGAATGTTTTTGATGTCGTTTTGGGTTGGATCTGTGGTGTCACTAGAATGAATGACAGACAGCCAAGAATACAACTCAATGTCGATACATGTCGAACAAAAAATGCTAAAATATTTGCAGGATAGGAATTGGCTGCGCAAATCATCTGACCTTAACCTTCCAAAACAAACCTCTCAAAGAAAAAGTAATGCAGTTCGTGCTAGAATGAGTAGAATGCGGTTATTGAAACTAGTGGTCATGCTTCCTATTACTTAGTGTACTGTTAGGTTGTATAATTTTGTAAAAATATTATTTTGAAAATTTGTTAATTAATGATTTAAATTGCCAGTTTGTCGTAATGCTGTTGTTGTATTTCAGCCTCACTAAATTCTCAATAGATTTAAAACAGGAGGGGTACAGTCATTAAATCCAGTTACCGTAATAATATTACTGAAATTTCTGAGACGTTTTGAACAGTCAGAAACGAATTTCCTGATGAATTTGAAAAAAGAACGAACTCCAAGAGCGAGATTAAATGTACCGGCAATTGGCATTAATGGTAATTAACTACGAGGCAGGTTCAATAAATGCGCTCTAGCACGAATGTTAGCTTTGCTAAAACCGCTGCGCTTCCGGTAATATACCTAGCTGTCTACTGTGACAGTTGACTTGTGATAGGTAGCAATTCGTAGAATACGCACTCGTTGTACGCGTTTAATTATGGCAGATCGTATCTTTGGAGCATCCAAGACCGATCATCGAAGAGTTATACAGTTTTTAAATACTGAGGGCAATACTACTGTTCAAATTTATCGGAGAATGCAAGATGTTTATGGTGAACAGTGCGCTTCGAAATCCACAGTCTTGGAATGGTGTTGGAAGTTCAGTAATTGACGACAATCGACAGCGAATTTTCCAAGGTTGGGCACACCTCGGCATGCGATGAGTAACGCCAAAGTCGCTGCTGTGCGAGCATCCATTATGGAGAATAGGCCAGTTCTTGTTAGAGAATAGGCAGATAGTTTTGATATCTGTGTGGGAACAGTCGATACTGTAATTCATGAGGCTGGATACCGATAGGTGTGTCGACAAGGCCAACCGCATGGGTCGCATTGTTGCCGGTGACGAAAGTTGGTGTCACCACTATGAGCCTGAGTCGAAACGTGACAGTAGGCAGTGGAAACATCCATCGTCTGCAAGGCATTAGAAATTCAAAACTCAACCTTCCGCTGGCAAGGTATTGCTTAGCTCCATTTTCGCTCACCGTGGACTATTACATCTTGAATTTAAAGGCCCTCATCTTAACATCAATGCTGTTGTTTGCGTACAGCCATAAAGAACAAACTTTCTGGGATGCTTGCGGATTGCGTGATCTTCCTTCACGAAAACACCCGTCCACATATCACGCGTCACGTCACATATAGCGTGGATGAAGTGGGAGGGCACCCCCTTAGAGCCCGAACCTGTCATTCTGTGACTCACATGCCTTTGGATCATTGGAGAAGGCACTCAAAGGACATCTATTCCAGTCGGACGCTGAAGTCCAGCAGGCCGTTTTCCCAGGATTCCGCCAACAGCCAGAACATAGATGCTTGTCTATGTAGTCATAGCAATTTTGTTTAGTTTAAATAAACTTCTTAGATGTTAATACCACCCTTCGAACGAGTATTTATTGAATCTGCCTCATATTAACAACTCAGGTGCCTGTAAATATTGTAATTCCCTATAAAAGGATGGTTAAGGCTGCTAACTTCAGTAATGAAATACTGGGCATTAAAATTTGTGTATTATCTGTTGTTATGTTTGGACTAATAGTGCTTTTGACGTGAGAATAAAAAGAAGCATGAAGCTGTTTTTGTTTAATGAATATGGTATTAAGTAGAATAGCTCAATTTTATTTTTCAATTAGAGTTTTTAGAGAATGAATTGATTCCAAACATTTTTTTCTTTAAAGCACTTTTATCTTGAAAAATTCACACAAGAATTGCAATTGCTTGAGATGTATTTATCAGTATTGGAACCAAGCTATAGTGGCAGCACGTTAAGTTTGGGTAATAGAATGTTCATGAAGTTGTGTGTATCAATATAAAGCATGCACGTTTAGCCTCTGATATGGTACTATAAGAGGTTGTCACTTACCCACGTTAGAACCACAGTAATACCTTCAACTAACAATAAGTGTTGCAATTTCCGAATCACTAGCTTTAAATGTAGCACTAACTGGAATTTTTTTAGTAATAGATTATATAAAAAAATTCTAATGAACGAAAGGAATGCACTTAGTCATTGCTTCAGACACTATGGAATGTATTAGCCGAGGTAATGGTATTTCCTCATTTTATTTGGAAAACCCAAGTTTTGTTTGTATTAACAGGTTAACCGCAATATATATCCACCGGGATATTTTCTGTGGTTCTCTCGTAATTAAAATACGAAAATGTAAATATCAGAACATTGATGTATACTGCCTACACACTTGCCTACACAGAGATAATAAACGTTTGCCTTTTTCATTAGATTTAGGTGATATTTTATATTTGAAAGGATTACTCGATTAAATTGTGTCAATTCATCTAACAAATATCGTAGGTATTCAGATAATACGTAATCGATAATCAATTTTCAATTTTAAGTAATTAATGCAATCAGTAAAATTACAATTTTCTTTCAGTTGATGGCTTCTATTATCATCCACATCAAAGACGCTAGCTATACATGTAAACATTGGACGATAATAGACCAATAGGACTGTTAGACCAGACTTCAGATTAATCAACGTGTGTAATTCTTCGAAGAACATTGGTGAAAACAAGCAATTGCAAGAAAACAACTTTTTAAATTATTTTGGCCGCTAATGATGTAATCGTCTTATTATTGCGAAAACCACATTCCCACGTTCCATATACTTTTTTGAAATTAAATATTCTTATCTTATCTGACATAGACCAGACTAATTTATTGTTAAAATTTGCGTAATTTTTTATCTGCAAAAAATTAAGAGCAAAATAAATAAATGAATATAAAAATAGTTTCAATTAGACACTGTTTTTTTTTTAGTTATTACCCAAAGATTTTATTTTCGAAAATAGAGCTTGCTCATTAACATTTATGTAAGTACATATGTATGTGTACATATGTACATACATATAATAGTAGACGGTATAAAAAGCAAGCCAATAAGTTGCTTTTGGCCTGAGAGGTAGGCAACCGAAATAACGTAGACATTACAATATCTTAGAGAACGTCAACAATAATGCTGTCATTATTGCCCAAATATAATATTTACAAATAACTTCAAAAAAATTGAAGTTTTTTTACGAGGATAATAAACAAAACAGGCAACTAAATGGATTCCAAAGCTTGTCAAATCAAAGACTAAATTAGTTGGGCAAAAAAATTATTTCGAAACATTACAAATCCTATCCTTTCAAAAGATATTATAACAATTCTGCCGTCAATTATACGTCATACAGTACCGTCTGAGAAAATAATACAACACCTTCATAAAAAAATTTATAGTAACAAATTTTGACATAAACTTTAAACATAAACAATAAAATATGATACTCGTTAAGTAAACTGAAACGTTAACCCGGTTCCTTTAGTCTTCCTCTCGATCCATGCATCAAATACTTTATGAATATCAGGCGATAATTGATTCTTCCATCCTCCAACGATGCCATCTCCAATAAAAGAATATCCATTCGCCCCATTCTTCATTGACTGGAAAAACCAATCCATGTTTACATTCGGATTCTTTCTCATATTTTCCAAAGAAACGTAATCCATAATTTGATCAATTTGATTCGAATTTAACGACTTTTCCAAAAAATCTGCAACCAATTTGATCACTTTTGCGGTATCAGATTTTAAATCTTCGTAAGTTAGGAAAAGGATGTTAGGTTCGTTTCTCCTGTTCCAAAACGGTAGAACGTGTTCGATGGGACAACCCATTGGCATTTTACCATCGCAGAATGATACTGCCGTTTCCTTGAATCCAACATCGTAATCATAAGCTGCTTTTATAAATTTGTAAAAGGAGCAATACACATCTTTGGGGTTTCTTGTCATGTAAATGAGCTAAAAGTTATTAGAATGGTTAGATTCGATTTGACGGAATTAATTCCTGATGCCAGACATACTTTTGGCTTCACTGTTTTGATCTGTTTCGGCAAAAAATCGTACGGGAGATTGGTTTTGATATATCTGGGTGAGGGCATGCTCTTAACATATTTAACTGAGTTATCACCAACGTATCGTCTAAACAGGGCGTTATTATGTACGGAGTGTCTAAAATATAATAAAAAGTAGATTACAAAATTCAATCCTGTAGCAGCTATAATCTCACTCGAATCTTGGAGCTCTCAATTGTTGTATGGAATTACTTGCGTACTTAAAATTTAAATCATTTCCTATTAGCCAGATGATTTCCTGCAACCAAGTGTGGCCTTCAAATTTTAACTATGAATTATAAAGATTGCGGCGTATTGATGAAATTCTCTTACCTACTCTGGGGAAACCTGTCAACCAGATATCATCCTTCCGTACTTCTGTTTCCAATATATCATCTATCACATCGAAGAATTCAATTGGCATCACAAGTTTTCCAGGATTGAATTCATAGGTGTTGCCTCTTTTGGGGAAAATTTTATTTAGTGGGCTGTAGGTGAATGACATTGTTACCAACGTTTACCTGCAAAGTAAGTTTGTATTAATGACCATCATACATAAGAACAAATCATCAAAGGTGTAAAAAGGAGTCAAAATGGATAGTTTTCAGATGCTCCAGACACAGTACTGAATACTGAAGAATACTTGGACAAGCCCTAGATAATAAATAATAAAAGACTGAAGAAATCGAGGAAAACTTCAAGCACAAACACGGAGGACTAATGGGGTAGATAAAGATGTTGATTAACCAATATCTTTTTAGACATTTTAGAAGAAGAATTTTTATTGCTCGTAGATCTGAGTAGTCAATAACTCTATGATGGTTTGGAATGGCCAAAACTGTCGCTTCTTTCCATGTCAGCGGAACTATATCACAGAGGAAGCATATTGATAATAATCTCATTAACTATGCAAGCTTTGCATTCTCAAAATCTCAGCCATAATGCCACTGAGCTCTATCACTAACAATTCCAAACTACTCTGGGAATGTCTTGAAGAACTCGTCAAAGGAAACAGAGTTGCACTATGTTGGGTCTCAGGATACACTGGAACCAAGGGCAACGATACAGATAAGCAAAGAGCGATAAGATATAGCAAAGAACTATACTTTTGTGACGGGAGCCATTCTGTGGCATATGAATGAGTACCTACGAAAAAAAACCTCAAAGGCGTGGTGTTTGAGACGTTCCAAGACATTCCTTAGTGATTTCAAAAGGCGAGGAGCAAATCTTATGCTAGAACTAAGCAATAACAGACTACGTGTCCTCACAGGATTTCTTACAGGACATTGTTGCCTAGGGAAACACATGGCAAGGTTAGATCGGCAGCAGAATAGCGACTGCAAGTTCAGCGGGAAGGAAGATGAAAATCTGGAACTCCTGACATCAAACTGCATCACAACCACAGAAATCCGTGCCAACCACCTTACGTGAGATGTCAGAGACGCAGGAGAAACACCTTCTCTTAAACCATCAAAGCCACTGCAGACTGGGTGGAGAGCTATAAGCGCTGGGAAACCCTATCTTCTTATAACTCATATAAGGGGATACCTCCTCAAAAGAAAATATTCGAACGTCTGATCTAGCATTCGTAAGTCAAAAGCCAAGAGTTTTATGTCAATGTTGATGGTGTTCGGGTTGGGTAAAGTGCTAGTATAATATCTTATAAGAATGGAGACGTACGTGCCCAAAATTTTATTCGTAATCAGACTTAAATCAAATTTTCTGTTAAGCAATCCATGTGAAAAAAGTTCCTTGGATTCAAATGAGAAGAAAACATGTAAAAATATATTCATTTCTTTGTTTATCTTACGCTCCAAATTGATTGTTTTCACTAAAACATAAATAACACACAAACAAAGTCATTTAGCAAATGGTTTTTAAAATATCTGTTGCAATTTCAGACATGTTCATAAAAGTTTAACAGTTGTTGAGACTCTAACAGGAAAACGGTGATGGTAAGAGTGCTGCGGTCCAAAATTGAATGATTTTGTCATTAGAAAATGCGTAGTCCTTATTCCAAAATTTGCAGATGCCAAAAGTTTCATTCATCTTCTAATTGCACCAATTCAGTCATGCCCATAAGCTCTGTGCAATTTCACTGCAGTTTAATCCAAAAATTGGACTTAATCAGACATAACTGTACACGTTTAAATCAGACTCTCTGTAAAGTCATGTTCAAAACGTGCTGTGCCAATGGGTGAGAGTGTGGAAGCTTTATGCCAAAATGCTCTTTCAGTAACAGTTACTCCAACTGTAAAAAATTGTATTTCTGCCCAAAATTTGAAAGAACAATGTCTGTAACTGGCCCACCAAGATCGGAAAGATCAAGAATTAGTGGTATCCAACTTCTAGAGGTACTTCATCAAAATCAGAACATTACCAGAGGTAATCCACTACCAATCAGCAGTGCGAATGCTGTTACTAGCCACCATTTTTCTTTGCAAATAATGGTTCAGATGGAAATTGAACGCGAATGGTTTTCCTGTATTTTATGGCCAGATGACGCACATTTTACTCTGAATGCTAGAGTCAATACTCAAAACAGTAGAATGTGATCTGTAGACAATCCACAGAAATCGTTGAAGATGGACGTCATGAATAAAAATTCAAGTCAAGAGACAAATTCATGGCCACCAACACTACGACCAACAACGCTACAAGAATTAGAAGACAATATTGAAAAATAGTAAAAAAAATAGCAATAAATTAGGGGAACCAGCACAACTTTTATATCTTCTTAAGTTTAAACGTAATTTGCACCAGTCACTACTTTAAGTTCGATCGACAAGAGCCGTTAGCGCAGTAAATAATCTCTCCTTGATTCATAGTGCTTCTCTAGCAGTTCTTAATTAACTCTTACTTTGAGAAACTTTCAGCAGAAGCCGTACTGACCAAGGTACGGTTAAGATCACTCTAATTGTTTAGATATTTCATTGTAAATTAATTTGTATAGTTAGTATATACACTAGAGGAAATAAATTGCTTGGTAGGTGTGTAAATTTAGCGTTAAAATTTGAAATACTTCATGTATGTACATATGTACAGGGTTTGTCCGGAAAGTAATAGGACTGAAACGATTTTAAAAAATTTACTGAGCCAATCGTTACAATTCTTTAAAAACTTTCAAAATAGGCTCCTTCTGCGTCGATGCAGCGCTGCCAGCGCGATTTCCAAGCATTGAAGGCGTTACGGAAGGCATTCTCCGGAATAGGCTTAAGATCCGCGGTGCAAGCTGCTTCGATCCCCTCTGTCGTCTCAAAATGCTTGCCTTTCATCGGCCTTTTCAGGCGAGGAAACAAAAAGAAGTCCGGGGGGGCCACATCTGGGCTGTAGGGCGGCTGCGGAAGCGTTGGGATGCCGGCCTTTGTCAGGTAGCTGTTAACAAGAAAGGCGGTATGAGCCGGGGCGTTGTCGTGGTGCAACTTCCAGTCGGCTGCGATGTCTTGTCGGACCCGATTGACCCTTCGTTTGAGTCTCTTAAGCACTTCCACGTAAAACTTGGCGTTGACGGTTTGTCCAGGAGGAACAAATTCATGGTGGACGATGCCTTTGATATCAAAAAAGACAATGAGCATCGTTTTCACTTTGGATTTGCTCATTCTTCCCTTTTTTGGGCGAGGAGACGCCGGCGTGTGCCACTCGGAAGATTGCCTCTTTGTCTCGGGATCATACTCAAAGATCCATGACTCGTCACCTGTGATTACGTTATTCAAAAATTGGGGGTCACTCACACATGTTCAAATTTTCTTGGCAAACTTCCACTCGCCGCAATTTCTGGCCATCAGTGAGCACTTTTGGGACCATCTTCGCGCACACCTTGCGCATGTTCAAATGCTCCGTCACAATGTCATGAACCACAGATTTTGATAAATTTAACATCTGGGCAATTAAACGAATACTTGTCACATTGTCGGTGTTTGTCGAAGTCGAAGGTCTTCCAGCACGGTCTTCATTGGCGACCTCTTCCCGGCCCTCCGAAAAGGCCTTGTGCCACCGAAACACACCACTTCTTACTAAAACATCATCTGGGTAAGCCTGCTTGATCATATCAAACGTCTCTGTCGCAGATTTGCCGAGTTTCACACAGAATTTAATCGCGTACCTCTGCTCTAACAAACGCTGCATTTTCGTCTTGCACCACTCACAGAAACACGTCGCGCGAAAAAGCCTGTCCTGACTCTCCAGGTGCTCGGAGACACCTGACCAGCCGCTCGTTCGTTAGCTAGGAACACCCTCTACCGATTCCAGTCGGTGCGCGCACGCTCCGAAGTACAGTCGCGGCGGAATAAAATCAGTCCTATTACTTTCCGGACAAACCCTGTATGTATGATTTAATGATAGATGTGGTAATAAATGGAGCTTGGATAATTTGTATGTTAAAAACACATTAAAAATACTCTAGTTTTCCTTAAATTAATAATCAGTTGACATAAACAATAAAGATAAACAAAAAACATAGAATCCCTACCACAACTAAGGATGGATGTAGTTTTAAAACTTACTTGCTCTATTAATCACTTGGATTGCTTTGATGAGTCAGCAGCTATTTACTTCGTTTTAATTAATATCAGCACTCTATTAAAATATTTTTAATATTACACTGTATGTAGCTTCTATTTGGACACTAAATTCATATTATCATTTATTAATTATTATATAACTATCTTAGTATTCAGCAGTAGTAGCACTTAAACTTAGCAAGCTTACATAATTCAATCAGTCTCATTAAAGAAGCAATTATGGTCTTCCTAAGATATAAAAATCGTAAGGTTAAAGTCTAAGTCGATAACATTGAATCTGTTGTTACACATGAACACATTACAACATACGTATATTTTATGCAATGTCATCCTCGTAATCATCAGATACACCTACTTGACATAAATAATATTACGGAGTTATTATTATTCGATTGAAGTTATATAAATATGTGTCAGTTTGTGTTGCTATTTTTAAATAAATATTAAATATATCTACGCCATTAACAACCTATGCAAATTACATAACAAAACGCGCTATTGTTTCGAGTAAAACCTTGATCTTGGCGATAAGGTATGACGCTATGAGTTATGATTCTAATGCAACTTCCGCTATTATCGACCGAGTTTGCAACGGTGTATGTGTACGTTCGCGTTTAGATAGCGCCAGTGTATTCAACTGCTCGTTGGAGTTCAGTATCTCCTGATATAAAGTTGTTTTTGCCACCTGAGTTGCATATATTGCTGCAGATGTTCCTGTCATGGATGAGGATTTATGTGCATAATAAATAGAGACGTGATTTAGTAGTTTGTAATCGAAAAACGTTTTTGACTTGATTAATCTGTATGTGTTTAATTAATAAATGTAGCGAGCGATCTAGGTTGCTTTATACTATAATTGAATCAAGTAGAAACCTGATAGGAGTGGGGTAAATTTAATTCCAAAGCTGTTTCATATTCTTGAACGATCTTGCAAGAAGTGTGCATCTAAATGTGTCAAACCACTAACAAGTACAATTTCTGAAGAGGAGCAAGTTTCATTCTAAAATCCAATGGGGGCAATATACCGGGTTCTTTTTTTATTATTACACATATGCACCTCCCCTATATGTAATCATAAAAAGATAATTGTCAATCCATTAGCAGCATGGTAGGCAACCAGTTGTACATCAAAAACAAAAATACATGCATAAGCCTGTTTGACACGACGTTAAATTTACGCAAAAATTTACTACTAAATTTATTCCTAAATTATTTAGAATTTGTCCTAAATGTATCAGTAAATCTGCGGGATAAAACTGCGCACATTGTTCCATTGATGAAGATGTCAACAAATACAACGTGACTGCTGAGCGGTTATCCCCACCTCATGTCTAGTAGTGCCTGGTTAGTAGCGCGCGAAAAAGAAGCGGTTATCAGTGCACAATAAATAACCATAACATTAAAATCAGATTGTAATATCCTTTAGCGCTTAAATTCGATAGTTTTCTAATACACGAATTGTATGTATGTCAAAAAAGGTATAGTTGGTAAATCCGTGGTTCTCATACGTCAACACATGAGTGTATGACTGGTTGCCTTCTATTCTGCCAATGCATTGACAATTATTTTTTTAATGTTACACATAGGGAGTATGTGTAACAATAAAAAAAGAACCCGGTATATTCAATATACAGTAAATAGAGACATGCTAAGGATTCACAAGATAACAAACTCAAACTAAATACAAGCAAGTAGTTTGGCTAGTTGTGGCCGGATTTAGGCCTTAGTTGGTTTAGAAAGAAATACTTATAACTCTGTTAGAAAGCAATTTATTATCACTATACTTACGTAAGATATTTTCGAAATCAGCCTTCGAGCAGATACGCTTCTTCCAAAAGCAGAAATGGTAGAGCAAGCAATAACCTGCAGCTTGCCAGAAAAAAAATTGAGAATTTTTCCTAAAACAATGGTTTCAATTTTGAAACCTTGAGGATAACTGAGCCGCCAAAATTTGCTAGCAATACATGGCAAGTAGCTGGTTAGCAAATTCACAAGAAATTGCGCATAATGTTTGTTGAGGCAATGACAATAATCCAGATAGAGGAAACACTTTTGTTGTACAAGAGAATTTTAGATATAGAATTTTCGCAGAAGATTAATAGGTATTCAACCATATGTCAAAGAATTTCTGTAACTTCTGGATAAGGTTGTAACTGGGACTGATATTGAGAAATGGTTTGTCCAAATTTCTGATTTCCTAACCTCAAAAGTTTTGCTTAGATTTTGAATGATCATATACGTATTTATAAAAGAAATGTAAAACAACTTTATTATTCAGAAACTAAAAAAGTACCTACTTGCATGTCCAATCATTAATTCTAGATCATGAGACTTTGGTCACAATGAAACTGTGTGGATTAGGAAGAGCTCCTTGAAAATATATGAAAAGTTTTACGAGTTAGAGTCCCAACGCCCACATAGACAGTTTACAGTAATTCTAATGGTAAATGGGCATAAAACTAATTTCTGCATTGTATGGTTCGTAGTTTTGTTGCAACTAACCAAATAACCTTGTGGGTTGTATAAGTGCATGGAATTCAGCTAATCATGTCTATTCTGTAGCTCATCCATTTTTAGGCTGTAGCTCGTCATCTAGGAACTAATTTCAGTGGGTAAGCTTTAAATTGAATCTTGTAAAATTTCAAGTTATTAAAATTGATCTACTGGTAGTCTGCAAAGGTATAATATTTATCTCAATTTTCCAGAGATGTTATAAAATATGAAACAAAATATGAAACTACAGAATGGACCTGAATATCAACCATTCCAAAAGTGTATGCATCAATATGACCACTAAGTAAAATAAACGGAAACATGATACAAATTTCAACAAGAACTATTGGAAGTTATACAGTACTATTGAAAGGACACTTTTGTAACAAAGCCTAAAAAACAATATTTGCCCACACCAAAAAAGTTTACATAAGAAGCCATTGCAACTAGCATCTATCATAGGACGGATTCAAATCTTAGTTATGTCCTACTAAACAAGCAAACTGGTGTACAGAAATTTTAATTTAAGTTAATGGGAAATATACAAGTGTTCAAAAGTTTGGAGTTGTTTTTCAATCAAGCCAATTACACTGATAATTTTGGGAGGATAATATCAATTGTCTTGGTGTCTCCTTATATATTAGTGAAATATAAAATTAATTTAGGTTATTTTTCTTTTATTACAATACATATAAAGAACAATATATAAGCTAAGATTATTAAGATTCGAGGTATATTTATTTTCTGAATTGGCATTACAATTTAACTTCAAATAAACTATTACATATACAATTAAAATATATAATTACAACTTTGCGAAAATTTATTTTCCTTATTTAATATTAATATTGTAATATTAATGTTGTTAAATTTTGGGCTTTAGGTTTCAGCAGTAGCAGCACAAGTGATGGAAAAGATGATAAGGAAGATAAGAAAACAGATCGGAAACAAAACTCGACTAGCTGCGTCTATATCGTTAAGAGTCTGATGATTTTCGTATAGCCATTTCTTCATTTGCTTCATAGCGTTTCTCTTGGGTAAAACCTTTTCGCACTGAAAAATTAAAACAAAAACTGATAATTATTTCATTTAGTAATCAATCTTAGACTTGTTATATTGCCATTAACTAATTTTGTACCTGTAAAGCGCCACAGCTAGTTTCTGTAACAATTTTCATATACTGCTTGTAACATGTTTTCTTAACCGTATCCCTCTTAATTAATTTAAGCATTCGATAATGGCTTAATCAATGTGCTTATAGTATAAGTCACATTTATCAGATGAATGTCAACGCTCATAATAGATGGCATTGTCAATTAAATTAGCATTCGCAGTACCTTGTATGCACACTATTGTTCTACATAGTTCACACATAATACGCCTATGCAGGTGTTAGATAGTTTTGTGTCTACAATATTCACCTTACCGTCAGGATATATTCACAGGAGCTTGTATAGATTTTGTGATTTTTTTGTACATATTGCATACATTGAAACATTAAAAGTATTTATGTGCCAATTTTATGCCTTTTATGATACTATAGCATACTCTATCAACCGTTTGTTTCATGAATGGAAAAGTAGCAGAGCAGGATATTTTGTAGCTAACGCATTGGTGTATTTTCTTGACTAATTGTTACATATTTTAAAATCGTTAAGTCTGAGGACTTGGCACTAGTCTAGTACATTTATTGAAGCTAGCTATTTCAGCAGATTTTTCGAGGTTTACCACTGTTCAAAAGCTATTAAAAATATTTATGAAAATTTTTGAATAAATTGACATTTTACACACATAGCATTAGATGCCTCAGCATGTCTGTAAGTCGCTTAATGCACACATAAATTTCTTTAAGAGTATATTTATTTTATTTTGGAAACTAACCACTACATTTTCCCCCTGAGAAACTGCCGCTTCACGTACTGTGTGGAAATTAAGACCATTGGTTTTGGAACTAAATGCTTTCAATGTCAAGTTCGTCTAACTGTGGTTGAAAAAATTCTCGTATTCAGCTCATTACGGCATTGCCTATTGCCTTCTCCAATAGAAAGTCTCCAGTTCTTCGTTAGGATTGGCGTAACGATAAAATCTTTAATAAAACTAGAAACAAATATAAAAAGTTTTGACATCAACTTTCAATCATCAAACTTCTTGATTACCCATCATATGAACATTATATCGCACGTTTTCTTGTGGGAGTTTTTCTTTGTTCCTGTACAAGCACAATATTTTTATTTTAACGATCAAAACAACCTCTTCTAGAATGCCATACATCAATGAATATACCAAACAGCTTAGATCAGTTTTTGTATTCTTTTACACATACACAGTATCTCATACTAGTTTGCCAGGCATTTGCTCAGTTCCTCATCAAGGCATTATCTTTTGTATTAAAGGAATCTATAAATTCACTTGGCCTGAAGGTCACTCAGCCTTTCTCATAAACCACCAGCAGTGTAGACGTAATTGCAAATTTGACTTACAAACAAATACACCGAAGTACCTCTGTTGTATTTTGATAAAATGTTTTGACTCGTATTTTTAGGGGAAAAAGGTTTTCCTCAACAAACACGAAAAGTCATATTCAGATCGAATAAAGACCATATTGTTCCTACTAAGGAGCCTTCTTAATACGACAACTGATAATACTGATAGTGATTATGCCCTAAATGCTATGTACACTTATTCAGCTTAAAATATACTTTACTTTAAAGATGACTCGGTAAAAATGTGTGGTTATTGTTGCCGAATACGCAAGTGGTCTTAGTTAAACGTATCCCTCTCTGCAGCAAGGTGCATTGTTCTAAAACAGCTTTTATTTTTTACGGTTACCATTAGTTATCTCATCAAACACTTCCTTTTAAAAATAATTACGATACATCTTGAATGGTTCTTTATTACTTAACAATATTAGCAAGCTTTTAAACTTTTTCCAAAATTAGACTGGAACATCAGTTGTCAAAACTTTCCATTCACCACGACCTTTTCAAATCTATTGTGATCCTCTTTGTCCTAGAAGACGTCCTCTAACTGTGCCTTTTTTATAAAGCCTAGCATCTTTGGGAACCACTTCTTTATGTTGCTATGCGCTGTGGGGTTCTCTACATGCAGTACTTCATTTTCCTTGCAGAATCTGTATCTAGCACTAATCTTATATCATGTATCTATTTAGTCTACAATGACTGGTCAGAAGATTTTAACAGTATTCTTTACTCAAGAAGCGTCTAGTAATTTCATGCATCTGCTCTTTTAAGAACTGTTTTGCCTGTCTTTGTCCTGGTGATCTTTGCCACCATTCTTTGAACTTGTTAAGTATCCGTTCGATGACTGACTTTTTAATCTGCGATTTGGTGGTACCAACCACCACGAATGGCCTTGACAAACCTTGTCTGACCCGATCGTCTGTCGGCTCGTTTTGACAGATGCAAATAGTACTTATTGTTAGTTCATTTTATCAGTACTAATTAGTCAAATTTTATGACATTTAGCATCAGTTTCATATTAATATCTAGATGTAATGTCAGCAGATTAAATCCGCAATAATATACATAGTTCTGTTTGCAATGCCCGCATTAGCACAACAAATCTATGTAGATAACCAGCCAGAATTAATATTATTTACAGCAACGCTGCACATGTTTTGTAGTAGGTCAACGCAACGATATAATCTAGAAACATCACCCTTTAAATTTCAAAAGCTGTTGTAATATTAAAATTGTATTGTATCGCTTTTTGTTCTCCATATTTGTTTATAAATACCATTCAATAATGTACTCAGTTGATCAAACACATAATAAAAAGTAGGGGTCTCTATATAAACGGAAAATCCATCTCTCGAGTACCCTCTTCACAATCACTACCATGGCTAACAACCGCCAAAGCCTAAATCCGAAAAAAGCTCTTGGAAATCTAAACCCCGGATTTCAAAATAGAAGTGCACTTCATATCATCAATCAAGCAAGGGCCGTAGTATATAGATATAGAAGTTCGATCTATTGTTTACATTGTTTCGACACGGATGTTTGAAAATAACTATCACGGCCGGCGTCAGGAACAACACACCCATGTGATCGAACCAGTGATAATAGTACATACACTCGAATCAGGTATGTAAACATGCAGATGTAAATATGTGTCCAAACATCGGTGTATATATAATTATTAACGTTGGGCATACGCACTGCACGATTGGTATTATAATACACACACAAGTTGCCTTCTGATGCTTCGGGATTTGATAAATTGCGTGAAATATGACTGCGCTTAACCGTGCGTCAATCTAGTCACGAATTAGAAACGCGTCATTGGAATACAATCAATCATAGACAAGCTATCCGTATAGAAATGGTGCGGTTGTGTGTATTCGCTTACGTATGTGTTACACATGAGAGTGTGCGAATGTATTAGTAAGTGTAGACATTATTAATCAAAGCCGAATTAATTTTCTATGAAAAATGGATAATGTTATCGAGAAGTATTGAATAAAAGGAATAAATTGAAATGTATGTATGTGAGTTGTGAATTGAAATATTGAATATCGGTATGAATGTGTAATTTAAAATAACAATATGTGATTGTAATTTAATTTTTTGATATATGTATTACCTGCTCTACATCATCCTTATCAGCAGCCTCAATTTCCTCAATTGCATTCTCACTTTGCTTCGATTCAGATAAATGCACGAATATAGTTTCAACCAACGTGAAAAAGATAAAGGTCATACACATCCCTGTGAAGATATCTGCAGATCTTAGATAGGGCACCTTCGGTGTATCGTCGCTGAAGTTCAAAGTCAACATGGCTAACGAGAATAAGCTGGCTAAACCTGAAATGCATTTTATAGGTTTGAATGATCATTCAACGCTTTTCAATAATGATTACCTATTAAAACTCGTGCTGTCATCAATCTTGGAGTCAACCAACATGCCAGACAAGAAACGTTGAATATTAAGCAACACGGAATGAAGAGGTGGACTATGTAGTACTTGAGTTGTCTGGAGAAATATAAGTCGAGGCTTAAGATGGAATATTCACCTGAAAATTGCGTCAATATATAATTTTCCTTGTAAGTGTTTTAGTGCAATTTGTCTTCAAACTTATTTATCAAGATTCGAAATATTTCTGCTGATGGATGTCTATACTGCCAAGACTGTGGGTTAGTAGAATTTTGGTTGCTTAACTTCATTCGGACTTGATCAGTGGATTCAAATTTTTAAAGATTTTGCTTTGGGAATCAACACCACTTGATGCTTCGAGAATTTTTACTTGATTATAATTAAACTTTCTTTGGAATAGTAACATTTTGTGGAGGTTTAACCAAAAGTTTTAAGATTTTGGATACTTGACGCTGGCAACACGCATTTGCACAAACTACTGCTGGTGTTGCATCCAAAGTATAATAAACATCCTAAAATTATTCTGTTCTGCTATTGACAAGCATACAATGTGATGTCAACCTCTGCCATAATGACACAAACATCAAATGAAGCATACTGGACGATCCAAAGGAAGAAATGATTGCGTTTAACTCTTTCCATGATGAGGAACTGTGGTTTGGTTGGGAATTCTTTCGCAAAAATCTTGTAGTTGGTCACGATATTATAGGAGATCGGTTTCCTTAAACATTTTCAAAATGATTGATGTTAATTTATTAACATCACAAATTGATGTTTGAAATTAAAAAAAGAATGAATTATGTGTACCACTAGATTACTGGTGGGTTGATCAAAAGTTTGGCTGCCTCGCTTCATTGCAACCAATGAGGTCAAATATAAAGACCATTAATTTTTCAATCCCAATTGATCTCTAAACCTTTCACAAAGTTTAGGAATTTCTTCTAGGCTATCTTGGCGTTCTGGGAGGTGGTACCTATTGTCGGCTACAATCATGCAGTTGCACATGAGTTCTGTTCTTGTTGTTGTTGGGGAGGACAGTTTAGAGGGCTAGAGCCAGTGATTGAAACCGTGATGGTACCAAAGTCTCCAGCTGAGATATCGCGATATTGGCTTTTGTGGACTTAAAATTGGTACAGCTTCTTGCTAGCCTGCAAAGTTCTCACCGTAAACATTGAGGCTTATGGTGATTTTGTTATAACAGACAAGTCAGGAAGAAAAGAGTGATTTGAAAGATAAAACATACGATAGAAAGTGATTGCCAAAAAAGTGTGTTTAATCTAATCAAGCAGCTCTTAAATTACTGTGCTAAGTATAGAATATGGTATCAGGCTCTGTTAAAATGAAAGAAACTCCAAATAGGAGCGTTATTTAGAGTTTCTGTCTCTCCTCAAACGATTGCCTGATTGCCTTGAGTGAATGAGCTAAAATGAAGATTGCATGAGCTTGACTCATTGTTTCCTGAGGAACTGTGGTGTGGTTGTGAAGACACTTGACGAAAGGATGCTTTTAGATGTCATTCCTTACAATGATGTAGAAGTCATCAAGTCTATAAGGAGCAAAAAATACTTTAGTGCAATCTTTCATTGGTTCAACCTTGACAAAACGATGATAATGCCCAGAGGTGGTGACACCAAATAGATACAACCTTAGATAGCTGGTAGAGATCTTGCCCTCTACTGCATAAGCAGATATGTATGTACATGCAATGAACTTAATAGTCCCTTCCCTACGCTAACATTCAGTAAGAGTGGACAATCGTAGAAATAATTACGTTAGGCAGACTGTAGCTATACTCAACTAGTACTACCTGACTTCATTCCGATTAATCCAGCAGAAGTTGTATACTTGTCAAAACTGAACAGCGGAGACAAAATTTCCTCACTACGTGTCACCGGATCCTCCAACCATTGCAGATGAATATCTTGAGCTTTCCATTGATCTGCAACTCACTGAGGTTATAAAAGTTATCGCAATTACCAATTCAACCTTCCTAAATCGTATACTAACAGCTTTCAATGTTGACGCAACAGACGTGCCTATCGAATGGAAATCTCCCAAAATGCATGGGGCAGCGTAATATCAACGTAACTCTGAAACATCAACGTTTTTTTTGTGGGCAAAGCTATGGATGATTTTCTTACCTGGCACTCCTGAATACGGTTCCGTTTTGGTTAACCGTCACGAAAGTGTTGGGTTCCATGAGGTCGTGGAAATAACTCTTATGGGCCTGCGAGAAAAATATGTCCGGCACCCAAATCATATGACTGTCGCTCAGCGTTAGCAATTCGATGTTCTGGCTACTGAATTTTAGACGCTCATCCGTCCATGATTGTCGAAAGTATATTTCTAGAGTGTATAGCTTAAACAAAAACCGTAAATGACAGAATGCAATCTATCCATCAAAATCAGTATTTCAGCCATATAAAATTATCTAAAAGAGCCACACGCCATAAAGCCTGTTATAAAACAAAAATATTCGGTAGAATCGTCTTCGCCGTTTACTACATACATCTGATACTTTAGAATTGATTCAGCTTTTGGATGTACTTGCTAAATTCAGTCGATACTCGTAAAATCCCCGGGATAAACCTAAAATAATGGGAGTAACATTAGGAGAGCTGGGAGTTTAACATTCATTTAACGATTCCATTAACGCTTTCTAATGACGTTAATAAAAGAATAGCGTGATAGCATCGCCGAATATTATCATCCGCTAGGGGGCATTGCTCGTTTGATACACCTCGTCCGTATCATTCCGACGAACGACACAAGAGAAAATGGTTATCTTTTTACGACGTATGGCGTACACTCGAGGGCAACCTCAAATAAACAAGGTTTTAGCAATTGTATACTGTTTATTGTTGGAAAAATTTGTACGATGTAAATTTATGGAGTTAGACTTAGCTGTAAGAGGAGAACCAGCAGAACTCCTTGAGGACCAGAGTATGTGTTTCTGACCACTTTTTGGACATGACAGACAGTGGCAATGAGGGTGAAAGGATGCCATCAATTTGTTAACCATTTCAAACAAAATCACTTAATGATCTCACTAGAGATTTCAACCTGCTAAGAAAAGCTTCTGAATTCAAGGTTAGCTTCTTGAATGAATGAAAAAAACTTGACAATACAAATAACCAAAATTATTTTTTATTGTACAGCGGCAAAGGATCCCATACTTTTCTGATCACTTGAAGAAAATCTTGTAGTTAGTCCCAATTTATTGACATCTTGAATCAAAGTTTCAAATGGAAGAACAATATGATGCTATAGCTTTGAACGTGAATAAGATAAAGTGTCAATGAGGTAAAGCACCAATGAATGATTTGTGTGAACTTGAATTGGATTAGATCATATTACTGGTGGATTGATGAGGGATTTCGTTGGCGCAAATGAGATTTCTTGTCAATAATCTTTTAGCTTCAAAAGATTTCCAAACTGCTAAAGAAGTTCACGAGCTCTTAGAGACTATCACCAATTATAAGTTAGTCATGGCGAGTGAATGCAGCCGTGATGGTGGTAAAGTCTCTATTGTTGAGGTTCTGCAGGGATTTGGCCATAGTGACTTGTGTGACTTAAATATGGTAAAACTGCTTACTAGTCTGCAGAGTCGTCACAGCGAAAATCGTTGGATATTGTCGTTTTACAAAAACAGACCATTGTACTAGAAGAGAGTGGGCCGTGCGTGGAAACTTGATTGGGGAAAAATGTCATTACAGCCTTTTTAATTGGGCAAGATATAATTATGTGCTCCACTGCATATCGAAGCAGATTTAATGAAGTCGCTCATAATTCTCTAGAAAAGTCAGTCACAATGTCTAATATACCATTCAGGAAGGCTGCCAGGGACCCGAAAAATTCAAATCGAAGGGCCACTAGAAGAAGATCCAAGCTGGAATTGAATCTAAATGAAGAACACCATTGACCAAATTGACGCTGAAGTACTGGACAGTCCACATGAGTTTGGATTACATTTGTTGAAGCTGCTGTAACTTTTTTGCTCACTGAAGTCCAAAATAAACTGAATGCTTTTATCAAGATGTAGAAACTGGAGTTATGGAGGAGCAAGAACAATGGAATACGCACACGAAGGTGTGCTACAGTGACCTCTCCAGTGTCATATCCATTACAGCCTCGTATTACCTCCTTCTAAGTCAGATCTTTACGACTATCAAAACTATTTATGCAGCGTTAATGTCAATGTCTTCTTCATGTAAAAGAAGCCATTTTTTTATGATTTGCAGAAACTGGCTTTGCCCAAATTCTAATTGATACAGGGATATGATAATAAGCTTGGCCAAAATGCGTTGCCAATAAACTGAATGCCTATACTTTGTGATTTAATGGTTCTGGTAGTACAGACAACATAAATGGTACATAAATGGTCACTGATAAAATCATCAACCATATAACGAAATAAGCTGATAAAAACAGCATTAGCTAACTTAATATTCGCCACGAGTGTACGTCAATGATGAAAGAGTAATAGCAGTGAAGGAAAAAATAAGTGCGCGAAACATCCATCCAGCATCTCTGTGTGAAATTGAAACCTAAATTACCAGCATGTGAGTGTCGTTTAAGTAAGGCGCTGCAAAAAGAGATGGCGCCAGCTTACACGGTTTCTGCCTATCTATCTTTATGATTCCCTTCTTTTTTTTATGTTCGCGCGATTTCGTAGCGGTATCTCTGCTACCCTGAAATTATAATACTTTTCGGAGAAATGTGAAATTATTCGTTTATTTCCTCTCACGACCTTAAACAGGGGGGATATTGATTTAATTTGCAATTTGTGCTCATTTTCTAAATTAATCTAATTGTTGCGTTTTCTCGTGACACTGTCATGGCGCGTGACAATTACATATATAGACGGTCCTAAAAATATCAATCCCAGATACATTCACAGTCGTCTATATTTGCGTCCTTCTTCAACCATATACCCATCCTTATTTAGTACTTAAACGTCAGTTATCATTAGAAAACGAACGCACTCTACTTATATGAAGCTTTTATTGCGGTAATCCTTTACACATAACTACAATGGATAAACGAATAAAACCACTGAGAACATCTCTCAGTAAATTCAATCAAATGTCCATAGTTCTGTGCCTTCACGAGCAGTTACGTAAGAAAGCCCGCTTGTATTGTTCCTCCTCCAATTTTACTAGTGTGGCATATGGTACGTCGGTGTCGTATGCAAGGGAAATGTGAGACCTGCTCACGACGGGCCCTTCTAACAGCTATCTCGAAACGCTTTATTGGTTCGAACATCTTCTTGTATGTACGTACCCACACAAGCATGTGAGAATCTGGATGCCCTCGGGGGATCTGAACTTTGTAAGCGAAACGTCGTTCGTGTTATCGTTCTGCGGAGGTTAGTATGTATTTGTTTGAAGTGTGACAATTACAAGTTGTTACGTAGTTTGCTAATGATAATGTGGTTAGCAAATCATATGCTATGAGACAACTTTATTTGAATTTGTCCATTATATTCAAACCTAAGTTTTGGCAAATCCTTTTCTTAGTCTCTGTCACTATTACTGGGGGAAAAAATGCTTTTAAAGGAGACATTGTCGAAATTTAGGCATCTGAAGATAATTCTTGATAGACGGCTGAATTCTAGGCATTCACAGGATATGCCAGCTATATCTTATGCTACATAATCACAAATTCAGTTTGGAAGTAGACGAACATACCGTTGTTCGATCCTAGGATATGCCAGCCGAACTTGGGCTGTGGCAACCCCAGCCACTACCTCACCACGGGTGGGTGCATAAAAACGTGTTATGTGATTAAAATTTCAGCTTTCCAGGAAAAACTTTGATGATTGTCCTCTAAAATCTTACAGCAGTGGAAATTCACGACCACTCCTTGAGAAAACTCAGATTCTGTTCTCGAAAGCAGTTACCAAAACATAAGTAATTGCACCACTCATGTTTGGGCACAGAAATCAACGCACCAGCCAAAAATGGAACAACTACGGAAACGTTCCAGTCAAGAAGGCTACTAGTAACACACAAAACATCCATTCAGTGCCCACCAGAAAGATATTCAAGCTGGAATTGAAGCTAAATGGAGGAGACCACTTGAAGACGAGGCCAAGCACTATCGTGGAACTTTAGGCACTGTGATGTAGGATCTTGTAATGCTTGATCAAAAGTGTCTATTCCAACTTGAAATGGATGCGGTATGAATCTATTATTGCTATCGGGAGAGAGCAAAGCCATGACAACTACTCAAATTCAGATTCATTGCCAAAAATCTTAAATCTTGTGTTATAAATTCCTTATGGTTCCAAATCAAGCAAATTTTTCTGACCATAAGAAAAGACCATGTGATCATCATCTTGCCAAAGGAGAAAAAATCCATTGTTATGTCTGCAGTTGTAAGCATTACAGCTACGAGAACTAAGACAATTGATGAAAGTGTATGTAGTACTCTTTTTAGGCAATACATTGGAGCAAACAGGACTGCAAAATCATGCAATTACATGTATAATAGATAAATAAAATCCCAGGAACTACCTGCAAAAGAATTAAAGAATACTGGATAGATAAGGTCGATAAGCCAAACTTGGTGCTGCATTCTTAGAAACAAATTTGTGGGATTACATTGGTCAAGCAACATTCCTATCAAAGAGTCGCAGCACTAAAATGAAATTGCAGGAAGTGGAAGACATGATCTTTGGACCAAACACTATTGTTACAGCAAAAGTTGAAGAAGTTACAAAGATATGAAATAAGTCCTTAGTTACAATTTGAGTCTCCAATATCAAAATATTGAAATAGTTCCAAACTATGGAACGAACCAAATAAATTTATAGTTTTGTGGTCGCCACTAGCTGATGTTCAAGCATTATAGCCAGAAATGTTTCAAATGATGTTACCAAGATGCACAAACATATATTCATCTTCTTAGACAGCCAACAGTATTGAAGGTTCTAAGTACTAGCATATATCATTGAATTGATGCTAATTTGCCCACTCTATCACCCAAAAAATTAATCAAAAAGTAATCCTGATACTGGTGTAAAAATAACGAAATGGTCTTGCACAGAAAACTATACATACAGTTGTGGTTTTTTAAATCAAAGAGAGAAAGTTTATGACGTTATTCATTTAATAACCTTAAGAACTATCACTTTAAGAAGATGTGGAAGATGAATAGCGATCACTAGAGATGTTGTTCCAAATACAGTGGTAGCCCTCCATGAAAGAAGCACGCTTAGACACAGGTGATGTTAACCCCCAAGAAAATTCTGAACATCCTCAACAATTTGAGAATAGTGGTATTCAAAATAAAAATCATTGGTCTCAGTGATTCTAATACAATTTGATATTCAATATCTTCAATCATATCATTAATAAAATGTTTCAGTTTGAAAAAATGGGGTTAGAATATTTTTTGTTTAGTTTTTCTAGTACACTCCTAAATAAGTAGCCTCTGCAACAAGCTTAGTTCCTTGCTCAAAAGAATAATAATAATAATAATAATAATTTATTGGTGTTAATATACATCAGTATTTACACAAGTCAATGAAGTAAATAAAAAACAAACAATATAGCACAGCTAGACAAACAATACAATGCACAATGCAAACACTACACACAAGATAGTTCCAGAGGCAGAGGTGCAACTTTTTTAAAATATCAAAAAATTCCTCATTGGAATAGAAAGCCTGTTCAATAAGCAAGGTCTTCATGGTGGTTTTAAATTTAAGTATTTCTAATTCTTTTAGAGACTGTGGGAGAACATTGTAAAGTTTTGCACCATAAATATACGGTGATTTTTGTGTGATGCACAGACGTGCATGTTTTATGCTTAAATCACTTTTATCTCTAGTATTGTACTGATGATATGTAGCATTTGTTGGAAGGCTATTGATATTACTTTTTATGAACATGAGATTCTCCAATATAAGCTGACATGGAAAGGTTAATATTTTTGATTTTCTAAATGCCGGACGGCAGTCGGCACGAAATGGCAAGTTGTTTAATATTCTGACTGCCTTCCTCTGCAAACCAAAGATTCTAAACCTCGACGAGCAGTGACCCCATATCAAAATCCCGTAAGACATGACTGAATGAAAAAGTGAAAAATAAGCGACCCTTACAGTATTTTCCGAGACCGAGAGCGATAGATTTCTCAGAAGAAATAAGGTTTTTACTAATTTACCGGATAAATAATCCGCATGTGAAACCCACCGCAACTTAGGATCCAAAACAACTCCTAAGTATTTAACCGAATCGGGATTATTGAATTCGTTGACGTTTCTTACAGAAAAAACAATAGTTTGTGTTTTACTATCATTCAAAGCCAATCGATTCTCGGAAAACCATCTGTCAGCGTAATTTCGAGCTAAGCTGCATTTATTTATAAGATTTTTAGCATCTGCTGATCTAGTCAGCAAAGTTGTGTCATCAGCAAAGAGTATACACCTATCTACAGACACTCCAGGAGAAAAATCATTGATGTAAATCGAAAACAAGAGAGGGCCCAATATGGAGCCTTGTGGAACACCTAATTGCACAACAAGTTTCCTCGACGTAGTGCCATTTACTCGAACCATCTGCTGTCTATTATTCAAATAAGATTGAATATATTTTACAGCCGCATTGTCGAAATTATAAAATTTTAACTTACTTAACAAAATATTGTGATCAACACAATCGAAAGCTTTGCTGACGTCACAAAAGGTCGCTGCACAGGAAGAGGACTATTTCAACATTTTGCCAGCCACAAGACTTCTATGAGGTCGAGTATTGTAAGTTTGGTCAATGTTCTGATACTAATTACTACTACTTAACATGAGGTAAATAACCTCACCTTCACCTGAATTACTGGGATCCAGGTAGAACGATAAGAATTTACATCGTATGTCATAACTGATAGCTTCTTGGCAATCCTTTTGCCTTGCCTTGTTTCTTCCGTGTTCTTTAAAATTGATGCTTTACAGTACCCTAAAGTTTGTCTCCTACCATTTCGTCTCCAAAGATCTTGATCTTCCAGGAGAGATGATGCCCAAATAAGTTACTAATCAGTAACTAATTTTAGCTGCAAATGATACTTGTATTTTGACAAAATTGACTGCCAGAACTCAATAAAGTAATACTGTTACCAACCTATCCAAAAAAGACTAATAAAATTCTACTTTTAGGACTTCCAAATACCTGTACCTCTTCATTTTCCACGATAAATATTTAAAACGAAAAATACACTCCTTCTCCTCACATTTTAATTACTGCCTATCGATTAATCAACTCCCGATAATTAGATTCTCACGCGTAACACTTCAAAAACCTGAAGCTTAATTTCCGTCTCTACTTCCCCGATGCTTCTGCTTTATTCTAGCAGAGAGGAGGAGACGCAGGCGACAAGACGTCGATAATTTACGCGCCCAGAAACTAATGACGGTAGCGTTTGTGGCCCTTTTCCTCAGAAAGAGTACCGGCATTCGGCACGAGTACACAGTACGTGGTAGGCAGGTACTGCTACAACAACACTTACCATTTTAAGATCATCAATTTCGCTCACCGAGATGATGTGCAAATTAATGGACACGGTCGTCGGCGAATCTGTAAATCAGAAGGTGATATTAGAAAGTAAATTGAGGTAACCGACTTGTGGGTGGCGAATTTTCCGTGTTGCCATGGCAGCCGAATTAGAGGACTTTCTTCATTTTTACGATTTTCAATTAGGATATTGAGGCTAACGAGGTCAAGTGTTTCCTTTCTCCGGATTACAGTATTTATTTAAAATGAAGGAGAAGTAGTTATTAGCTGTATAAAATTACGAGTTATGAAATGTAATAAGCGAACTCTTGTTGGATTGTGTGC
This sequence comes from Popillia japonica, assembly GCA_004785975.1. Taxonomy (NCBI): domain Eukaryota; kingdom Metazoa; phylum Arthropoda; class Insecta; order Coleoptera; family Scarabaeidae; genus Popillia; species Popillia japonica. The sequence goes on along the minus strand of SMLS01073307.1, from coordinate 8,562 downwards.
AATTATTTATAACGATCTTTTTGCGGTAACATGGAAATGATCCACTTAAGGTTGGCGGTTATGAAAAAGTTCGTTTGCGGCGATTTAAAGCTTCTGTTGAATGCCAAATTGATTCAGAAATTATGTTTGGTACAAATGAGAAATGTCTGTCTAACAATAATTGCAATTTCTTATTCGAATGTGTTAGTTATTGGGTTTGGTACGAAAACATTCAAAGTTGACAGTTAACAGTTTCAAACGCCACCTATCAGCTAGATTTTAATTTTAAAAAAATTCATTAAATTAAGCTTTTTCGTTAACCAACACAAACTGCGGTAAATCCTATGCACGCATCTGAAATAAATCCAGCGTTAATCTACCGGAAAGAATCTCACTTCACTCTTCATTTTAAATATCCCGTCCTGCACGGTAGTAATCACGATCGACTGCAAATCAAAATAATTGCATAAATCTGCGCAGCCGCTTCCCTGATAACCATAGCTCTACGGAGATTTTAATTAGCGATGTCGCCTTTAATTAAATTAATCGAAATTTGGGCGGACTCCCCTGACAAAGTATCGAGGATATATATAGAACTAGAATATTCTGTGATGGAAGAGTAGATGGAATGACGCTAGTAGAAAAAATATATTCCCGTGATGGATTAATCCTGTACTGTAGCGTTCATTTGCAGATAATTTTATCGGGAAATCGACAAATTCTCGGTATTATCGTTGTTTATTTGGGTTATTGTAGGCTTTATACGGGGCTAGAAATATGTGTTGTAATAATAAAGGGAATCATTAGAAGCTTTTATGTGTTGTATTTGGATTGGTAATGATAAATCCCGGCCAAACCTTCATAGGTTTCGTTCTTCTACCTCTTGAGATAAACGGTTGGATATATCAATACATCTGTTTTTCTTTAATGGCAATTAATTTGTTCTGCTTGAGAAAGTCTTCAGGAGACAATGGGGCAAACACTCATATCGGACAAGTGAAGAAGTTGCTCTTACACGCAACCATATGCTCAAAAAATAACCCACGCATTGTGGCTACATCTTGTTGCAACCAATTTGTTTCAAGTTGGTTAGATTACGGATTTAGCTGCCACTACCTCCTTCCTTTTGTTTTCCGAAAAATACCATTAAGATAGCCATTCAGGTGAAACTAAGCCTTCTCAGTCATTCTAAGTATCACGAACCGGACAAATTTTTGAGGATTTATTGGGACCAATTTTTGAATGAGTAATCTTATAAGTTCTATCGATAAGTTCTTTCACACGTTCCAAATGTTTTCGTGTATAAGCCAAACAATGAAGACTTTTATGTTTCAACTCTACAGAACCATCACAATATTTTTACGGATTAAGTTTTAATACGTGGAAATGTATACAGTGGTTTATGCATATAAATTGGTGTGCGGTTGCGTATTTTCAAATTTATTATTTTATTCTACTTTCAAAACTCATTTTGACTGACGTAATGAATCCCGATTCCCGGAATAGTTAGTTTCATGCGTTAGCAAGCTATTGTTATCAACACATGACGTATATTTAACAAAACACGTTTTAATAAAGTTGAATATGATTAAAAGAATATGTAGGAAAATGTAATTCTAAATTGTTCTACATAATACATACATATGCATATTATAATTCCCTTAATACGGTCCATTTGGATTGTATAATGATGGTCATTCCATTCCTCATAATATAGTAGCCTGTAGTTGAAGAGAAATACATTTTATCGCTCATCTGTTGATCTTTGTGTATTCAGACCTTGTATGAAGATTTACCACTTGGTAGTCAAAATTTTGGGCACAAATACAAAACTACAAAGCATGGATTGTATGAGAAGAAGATACCTACAACAGAATCTTCGAGAAAAGTACTTAATTGAAGCTGGTTGATATCATGGCTGCAGACCACAAATGTTATTTACTTCTTCTTACTACAAAGGAGGTGTTAAGTGCTTTATGGTTTGCAAAATATATTGCTGTACTAGCTTGTTACCCCATCGTAAGGATCTTTAATGTTCAGTGATACTGTAGTGTTAACAGTAACTTAAGAAAAAAACAATCTGTTGGTATAAACATTTTAGGAGCTGTTGTGCTAATTAAACTAAGCAATATAGTTTAAGAAGCCATTGCAGTTGCAGCAAATATAAACAATCACTGGATAAAGTAATTTATAGGCTAACACCAACGCAGCTTCTACCAAACGGCAATGGTTGGCTTTCAGAGGTCAGTGCTCTTTGGACAAGTACTTCATTAATTATTTAGCCACTTGATGACCTAATTTTCTTTATTTTTAGATTTCATCATTTCTGCCAAAGTTTTAGTAAAGTGTTAACAACATTCTAATGCCTCCTCCAACATTTTACTAATAATCACGTGATTTGATGATTGAGTCCATAGATCTTCTAGATAAGCATATGACCTAGACCTAGAAACCGTGTGCTTGCCAGACCCTCGCAATTGCACTGCACATCAACTGCGGTTTCTTCCTCCTCTTTGCAGAGTCTGCATATAGCATCTTGCACCTGGTCTATATTATGTAGTGCACAATGACTGGCCTGCAGGCCTACTATTATGTTAACAATCTTCCTGTCTTGATCCAGCAGGTCTTTAGTAAATTCACACTTCTATTCCTTTAAGAACTTGTTTGCCAGTCTCTGTGAACTTGTGTATCCATTCATTGATTGACTTTCTGATGTGTGATTGGGTGGTGCCGAAGGATATGCTAGCCCCGATGAATGGCCTTGACGAATCTTGACTGGCCAGATCGTCTGCTGCCTCATTTTTCTTCACGCCCTTGTGGCTCCAGGCGTAGGCCAGAGTTAGTTTCTTTTCACCTCATTTCAGACGCTTATGTCATCGCAAACCGCAACCAACACTTGCTCAACTAGTCGCTTTAAATGTTGCTTGACTGTTCGAGAAAATAGCGCCGCTTTTACCTGACTCAGTCAATCTTTCTACATCTTTAACGCATTGATGAATTGTTGCTTTGAAAAACCAGTTCGAGTTTGCGCGTAGTGGAGGGTCTGTACTCAGTACTTCTTGTGTGGTATTTTCACTTGATATTTCTTATTTAAGTAAATTCGTGACTGCGTTTTTGACCCAGGTTATATGCGATTTGATGAGAGAGTAGGTTTGGCAATGCAGATAAAATAGCATTATAAAACGTAAGGGAACATATAGCCAGAGATTTTTTTTGTGGAACAGTCAGAAGAGCAAGACAAAGACTTTGCAAATATTATTCTCGTACAATGTGAGCAGTAGTTCAGTGGGTGAAGAAATCTGTCCTCAACAGCAAGTAAATAGTGAAAGAATAAAAATAATCTGTAGTCTTGAGGATTGTTTAAATTTGCTTGAGAATAGGTTTCTTTAATATGTCAGATTTAACGGTTCTATTAGAAGTCTCCATATCTTCACCATTTTTCACTTTTTCATTTTAAGAAAACTTATCAATAGGAAGACATTCTTCCTTTGCAATTTCTGTTTTAATCTAATTTATTTATCTAATTATGTTAATGTAAATAATCTTACCTGTATCATTTCCATTCGCTGGCTTAATTTGACGATCATAAATATCAGAATTCAGCAAATTCTCCAATAACATCTTCCTCTCCGTTTGCGTATCTTTGCACAGAACACTAAAATCAGGAAGAACAAAGTGGAAATTACTTTATGTGGTACATTTTAAACGTAATACTTTGATGTAGTTTCCGAGATAACCAACTTCTAAACGAATTACATGCGCCCTACTTTAGAAATTAAATTGCAACGGCAGGAATGATTCCAACATAAATTCTCTTCATGTTAACTTACTTCATTAAAGGTAAACACAATACTATCGCAGTAAGTTTCAGCATATTTCCGTTGTAAATCTCTGCCGCTATATTTTTGAGATATAGTAATTACACACAGTGTAGAAACTTGCAAGAATCGCTGAGTGTCAGCTACGAAATGGACCCGAATTTGTCAGTCGCTTACTAACATATTAGCGTTTATCTTGTTACGTTTTATTAGATAATAAGGCATACAATTTCCATATATTCCTGCTGGTAAGCAAAGAGTAGTAACCTACACGCGTTTGTTAAGAACACATTTCATCTTAGACATTCTTAACAATTACTGTCAAGATGTTGAGTGCTTGTACGACGTCGAATTAAAGACGACAGCTTCGCCGGGTGAATGTGGTTCGAGCTGTTGACATGTATGAGAGTTTTTGCGAGGGCGGAGATCTATTGTTGTTTTTCGGAGTGGTCGTGACGGGATGCATGAAATCTTAATGCATATGAACGAAGAGAATAGCAACAGTTACGTTTTATTAGCGTGACACGTCTAAAATTAGCATATTATGTATGTAGTGTATGATGTGAGACAATTTATTGATGTCTTCCTTAGGTAATAGTTGACAATTGATACGATTGAAGACAGAGAATTGATTGCACGATCGTTATAAAATCAGCAAAAATTGCAGCAGAAACAAAAAAATTAAATCTAATTCTAATACATCACTAAGGATGATTCCAGATTTTGAATCAGACGAAATCGTTGACTGAAACATCACTGACTCTAGAAGGCTCTACTCCTACAATCTTGAGCAGCTATGCAATTGGCCAACATTTTCCGATATAAGGACAGATAAGGTCGTCTTTTACCGTATGAAACCGTCCTTTACCGTATGAAAAATGAAAAAAAAATGACACAACTCTGTCATATAGATCTAGGCGTTCCTCAAGGCCCCGTTTCAGGTCCCCATTTGTTTTTTGTTAGCCATTAACAAATTGCCGGTCTCCGTATCGGCTGAATCTCTGGTCTTTTTTGGAGCCGATGCTTCATTGGCGACTGATACAAGTGAGGAATTGCTACGATCAACCTCAATCGTTCCATAAAAGGTGAATGTTACCATGCAAAGTGTTCTAAAATGTTGGAAGTAATATTATATCAGATTTTCTCAATTGAGTCACACATTGAATATGTCCCAAGACTTATTTGGGATTTGTTCATGCTCGATACAGATTATTTGAAAATTACTTGGTAACACAAGCTAGAACAGAAACATTAGCAATTTTGTGGTTGAATTGAAGGACATTTAGATTTTTCAGGGACATACTTATCACTTCTTTTTTGAGTTGGTAGAAGTTCAATGGGAATGTTTACCTTTTTGGCTGGTTAAGTTGGATTTCTTTCATTTTAATGACTTTGGTGGAAAATGTTGAAGATTTACATTAGTTACCTCCAATGTTTAAGACACAGTTAGATTAAATAAATTTAGTAGGAGTTGACTTGTTGTAAATTCCAGACTTTGTTCTTATCATATTAGCCCCCATCCTTCTCTTTCCTCATAGACAGTTCGAATATGCTCCACAAGATTCCAAAGTAATCTAAATCAGTGGTTCATTTATAGTGAAGAAACACCTAACCAAACCTTTATTCGCAAATGAATCGGAAAAACTCCACCATTTTGCCCAAACCTCTTACTTGTGTTTCTTGACCCCGATGTACATATAATGGTGTATCCAGTTTCGGAAAGTGTCAGTACACTTTAAGAGATTTCATGAAATTAATATAGTTTAATGATATCGATTCTGGAGTATTGCTCTCATAATGAATTGGGCAATACCGTAAGTTCAATTGGTCTGCTGTGAAAGTTTCAACCTGCGGCAGCAAAGATTTATCAAATGGTAACTAAATTACTCAGATACCAAAAGAGTTATTGGTGCATTTGAGTCTGGGAGAATTCATGGGACCAATTTCTTCCATTTCCAAGAATTAAAGTAGATCAAAGGAAGCCGCTGGCAGGTACTAACTGCAGGTCTTACCTATTGCTTAGCTGTTGCCAAAACCAGGTAATAGGCAACCTTGGAAATTGATCTAGCCAAAGCTTCCCACGGTCCTCAGAATTTTCCTAGGCCCAAGTGCACCAATACTTACTCAAAAGGCTGTTCGCGTAATGGAAACACTGTTATTCGAGATCTTCCAGATGAACTGCTGATGTTTAATGACTTTAAAACTAAACTTTTAGAGCAAATCCTACACTCTATAATCGCTCGAAAACGTTAGATTAGAATTGGGGTGGCTATACCTCTATCACAGCGACCTTTTTAGGTCTATTGTGATCCATGTTGTTCTGAAAAGCACCCTCTAAGTTTGACATCTTTATAAGACCTGTCATCTGTTAGAGCGGTTCCTTTAGAAACCTTGTCCTCCCCAGGATTTCGCAATTACACAGCACATGAACTGGGATTTCTTCCTTTTTCTTGCAGAATCTGCAAAAAGCATTCCCTGCCATTATTTAGTTTACAATGACTAGTCAGCAGGCCTACAATCATTTGACAGTTTTCCTGTTTTCACTCAGTAGGTCTCCAGTAAATTCAAACTTCTATTCCTTAAAGAACTCTTGTCAAGCCTAGGCTTGTTATGTATCCATTCGTTGATGGACTTTTTAAATTGGGCTTTGGTCGTTTACCTCCCAAGGAACTCAAGGACCAGTTCGCCCAAGTGTCAAAGAAAATAGTGATGGATGCAATGAATGCTTAATGGTGGTGAATTTTGATGAAACATTCTTGAACGTGAACGTTTCATCAAATCAATTTTATGGTAGTTTGTGGCGCTAGCCTTGACGCTAGGCTCCAGTAATTTCTTCTTCGTCAGAAGAACAACTTTTCTAAAATCTGGATTCATAGTATTGCAGTAATCTTCAGTTGTTTCCCCAAAAGAGGGCCTTGTTTTCCTTACATTAATCAACAATCACAAGATCTAAATATTTTTTATTATCAATGAAATCACATAGTTCTACTCCATCACAAAATTTAGCTACACAGATTTCATGTTAGACACATTAATAGGAGATTATAAGGAAATAAATCAACGTTAGTAATTTACCAAGAAAACTTATGGAAGGAATAAAAACCATGACAAAACAGAACAATGAAGTATGGTCTACTAACCTACAAGACATCTACACAAATCTGCCATAATTTCTATTATGATAGATACCACCATTTACCAATCCCATTAAGGATAAATAGAGTGAATAGCTGTTGTACGTAGGATAATTAACGGGTATCCTTTTTACATAAACTTCGGGCAACTTACAACGTCTGAGATACATTTTACATTATCTGAAATCATTATTTTTCTCGGTAGACCACTGGATGAATAACGCCGCCTAATATTACACCATTTCGTAGATGGCTGCATGAATTACGGCTATTCTGTCAGACTATAATTCAAGCTGGAGGAGGCCATACTCCTTATTAGATTATTAAATCTTTATTTAACGCATACTTTTATTTTTAAAAGGAACGCTATTTCCTGCACCTTTTCTTATTCTAATGAAGTTTGAAGTAGTATGCACCGGATATAAACCAAGCTACATATATTATTTTACATCAATTTTAATTAATTTGTCCCCCTTAATACTGCACACGTCTCGTTTACATAGATAACAATCTGAAAAATAGGAGCTCTAACAGAAGCCCATTTAATTATTCCGCGGATCGTTTATCTTCATAGTATAGCGCGGTTTCGCATTTGTAAACGTTTAAGGATTCATTGTGAGACCGGCGCTTTCAACCTCCCAAACTCGTCCGCCCCCCGAAACTATTAATAACGCTCTAGGAATCGGTTCCAACGCCCCGGAGAAAAGGAGAAACGAAGAGTGAAATCACAAACAGACGACGCTCCATCTCGGCAAAGTTATTGTTGAAACTTTCGATCTAGTAATGAATATAAGACGTCAGACGGGAACCGTCTTAGGAAAAACGTTTCAAACTAATTATTCGCAATTTATCAGACGTTAGACCTTCGCACAAAGAAAGCTAGAGGGTGCGAGACAGATTCCGCAATAGGAGAAATCTCGACTATTCCGCCACCATAATGGGGTATTAACTAGGGTCGATGGTGCGAGTTAAAAGTTGGAAATCAGTTTACCGAATGCTATAACGGGAATGATATCGTGAAATGCCTTTGGTAGTTCTTTGACGCGAGGTGTTTATTGGTGATTAGGAATATCGTTGAAACTCTTGAGCTCATTATTAATGATGTAAATTGATAACCTGTCTTATCTCACAATCAGTGTAGGTAATTGTACGGCTTTGCGAGAGGGGCTTAATTGAATAACATTATCAAGAAATAGATATCAGTGTAGGACGTATTTGTACGGATCCCCATATACATATTTTTCCGTAATGGTCTAGTAGCTGTCAAAATGACCAAGAAACTATTCAGTAGTATTCAAGAAAATTTAATATTTTTTGGAAAAAAGGAAGTAAGTAAGTAAGTGGAAGACTGATTCTGTTCAAACGTCACTTGATAGTAGTTGATAGTTTATTCAAAATGAAGCTAAACGATTTGATTAGATTAATCGTGGGTTGATCATGGGTTAAAATGTCTCCTTTTACTGCTACCAATGAGATTTACAATGAAGACCTTATAGGGACAGCTTGTCTTAAATGGCACCATTTTGTGTACATGGTTAAATTCAGGGAATTCAGCATGAGAGCTTGAAGTAGACCATCATTTCCTTCATGCAGCCATTGTACCTCAGCAAGCTTTGTAAGCTTATCCGGAA